>JAOXJP010201169.1:0-12065 GCA_025762735.1 Platanus orientalis
TGTTTCTTTCTTTATTTTGGGTTACACTTGATATTCTCTACATTTTTCACCTAAAATCTGTCAAAAAATTATTAGTCCTGTATCACCCCTCCAGGGATTAGACCCTGGGTCTTCTCTATGGAAGGCAGATACCTCAGCCGCTAGAGCATTGGGGCGTTGGTCTTCTTGTGAAGCTCATTTGAGAACCTAATTCCATTCTGATTCCCCAATAGTGGGAAGTGCGCTTCCCAAACAAGGGAAACACGGTGAATCAAGTGAAAGCTATTTAGGAAAACTGGTGGAAGCCTCTACAGAAGCAAGCATAAACGTTTGAAGAATCGGTGATCCACAAAACAATATTGTATTTTATCTAAAGTAAATCCTATGCTATTAGCATTGAATAAAATATTATCTATAAAATTTAGTAATGATATTATAGAGAAAAAAATAATGATTTTGTATTGAATTTATTGTTTATATAATTTTATTCCAATCTAATAAAAAAAATTCAAACCTGATAGTTTTTGTAAAAGGTAGTCCAACTCTAAGATGTAAGTTATCTACAAGAAATTTTATTTATGGAAAAATCTAAAGGTATGTTTGGCCATACTGATAACAAATGGTTTGCATATTGATTTATATGTTAGGACTCTTTGTACTTACATAATATAGGTTTTAGGTATGTTTGTACTTTTTTTAAGTTTATTCACTTTATTGTATTTTAGTTGAAATTATTGATTATAACTTTTTTATTTACATTATTATCGTTTTTTGCTTCCCAAGGATTTATTGAGCCTTGTTTCTCGTTTCTTGCTTTCGCATTGCTTCATGCTTTCGCTTCTTGCTTTGGTAACTATGGTTTAAAGTTTAAATTTAATATACTAGGGTAAGAGGAGGAAAAAAATAATAAAACTTGCTTGTGTATTTCTTTGAGGCTGGAAAGAAGGAAGGAAAGATAAGAAATTGTAGATGGAAAAGTGATTGATTTGGCGTTGAGTGATTAACAAATATTATGAGTGGAACTATGGGGACTTATACAGTTTTCTGTTTTGTGGGGGCCCTACCCTAATTTAAGAGGAATGCCATGATTTTTAGGCATGAGTAATAATAAGCTTGGAATGTGATAATTTTTTTTAAGGTTTGGAGTAATAATAAGCTTAAAGTTGAAAGTATAATGTAGGTACTTTAGTTTTTTTTGTTTCTATTTTATTTTAATGAGGGACCTAACCCAATATATGAGAATGGTTTGCAAAAGCCCTTTTGACATTAGATGATCTCACTGAATCACAATAAACTACTCACTGTAGGAAGACTGATATAAACTCTCGAGTCCTTGCAAACCATGCAACCTGATCCTTATTTATATTTTAAGGATAACGAAGCTAACCCAATTTAAAGGTTCTAGTGTTAAACATTTATCTGTTAGTTGCAAATTAAGCAACCTCTTCCCCTTTCGGAAGGATAATCATTGCTTGCCTTCCTCTGATACTTTGGTGTTTTAAATCTTGTAGGGAAGGGGAATCTCTATCAGCTGCATGTAAGCCCTTTTCTCTTTTGTTTAATTTTTGGAACTCAGTAGAGTCCTTGTTACTAAATATTATAATAATTGAACTAATATTAATGCAGATGATCTACTGGGACACCATTCCATCTTTGCTGAACAAACAGTTGCATCATCTGCTGCCCATTCATGCCCATATGTTGCCTACTTCCAACCACTTCAAACCTCGTCCTCGACCTCCAATGAGAGAATTGGTGATGGTCCTAACTTTAATCATCACTGGAATAGCCAGTTGGGACCCAGCGAAATCGCAACTTCCCATGCCTTTCCTGCCATGGATCTCCATTATCACAGTTGGGACCACCATTCCCCTTCCTTCACTCCAACCAGCAGTCGCATTGGTGGTGCTGATCAAGTTTTGGGCCCATCTGCAACCCTGAGATCTACTAGAGGTGATTCCGATGGTCCACCAAGGTCAGGATCTTTTGTGCATCCATATCTTCTTGGTCACGGGTAAAGCCTTTGCCAATTAGAAATATTTAATTCTTTGTTAATGGGGATCTCAGCCTTGGAATATAAATTTTGCATGCACTCATTTTTTGCAGGTCTGGCCCTAGGGCAGGGAGCTCAGTTATCCCCTCAGCATTGACACCTTATCGTGACCGGATTCAGAGTCTCCATGCATATCATCAACAACAAACTAACAATTCACCAGGCATGCGTGCCCTCATATTTTCGGGCGTTAGGAGATCCAGTGGTCCAAGAGGCTTGACTCCTGTAGGGCATTTGGCCTCATCATCCGATTATACTGGTGCCTTCTATGTCTTTCAATCTTCGGGCTCATCTAGCCGGAACCTCCAAGAAGTAGACAATCCAACAAGGAATCGTTTTTATGCTTGGGAAAGAGATCGTTTTGCACCATTCCCCTTGATCCCACTAGACAGAGAGTCGGGTTGGTGGGGGCCATTCCATCAGGCTACCGGTGGGTCAGATTCCAGCAGTCAGACTAGTGGCTTCTGGCAGAGGCACAGATCTGAGAGGATGCCATCTCATAGTCGGTCGGAGAATTCTTCCTATCAACCAGCTCATCCCTCTGGAAGGATGCTTCCTTTCATATGAAGCACATCATTGCTCCAAAAACTGAACCAAAATATATGTATTGGAGAATGCTCCAGAGTGTAAATTATAACAGACTACCGTTGTCGCGTGATCCCAAAAACTGAAAACTATCTTTTAGCCGTCACGCGGCTGCTGTGTGATGAATTCGGCATCCTCAACTTTGTTGGCCCTGAGGATATATTAAATAAGGCTCTTGTGGCATGGCACAACGAGGAGTGATTCTCGTTTGTGTTTAGCATTAGCTTAAGCCTTTTTTGTGTCTTTATAAACCCTCAAACTATAGTGGTTATAAGATACGCTATGGAGAGCGGTCAGCTCCCACCAGTGCGGGACCTGATGGACGTATATCTGTATTTGTTGCAGGCGCCTCAGTTGATGAGGCAACTAATTTAAGGTTCATGTCTCCTACGCCTTAAGCCTTGGCGCTATCAGCTGATCTGAGAGAATTGGAGGAGCCTTGGTACAGGAAAAAAAAGAGTTTGGAAAAAGTGTTGCTGTCTGGTGACTCAAAATATTTGTTGATTTTGCAGGTTACTGGGGCTGGTGTTGCAGAAGTCAATTAGAGAGACTTGTTTTTCCCAATATATGAGACTAGGGAAAAGTTGGAGGATTCTGAATCGGAAACCTCTCAAAATCCAACAAGAAACCTCAAAAACCTGTGATTCTAGTATGAACCCGGGCTGGGTATAGAAAAATTCAAGCTGAACTGGAACTGGGTGACTGGCCTCAACCAGAAGCGTTGACTGGGTTGGAACTTGAGCAGTACTCTACCGGTCAAACCGTGGACCAGGAAAAAACCATCCGAACTGGATTAAATTTGGGTTTGGACAAAGGATTGCCACCCAAACTAGATTGAATTGTAATGATCATCATTGGAGTTAGTCGTTGGTGCTAAGGAAGTAATACTTACTGAAAATCTATGCAGATTAAATGTTGACCATAACTTCACGAAGGGAGCTTTTTTGTAAGCACACCTCTTCCTCTTTTATTTTTTTCCTTTTATTCCCCCTCCCCAACCCCCTCCTCTACATAAGATACCCATCCTTCTATACCACGTCCCTACCCCTTCGGTGGCAACCCATCTCTTCCAACAACGGCAGCGGCCCTTCTGGCAACAACTAGGCCCCTCCGGCGATGGCTCCTAGGTAAAAAAAATTCAAGTTTTGGAAACTTTTTGTTTTCCGTCGTGTTCGGCATTACAAGGCTGAACAGATATAAGTCTGTTCGGCACTATGATGTTGAACAGGTCTAAAGGTGTTCGGTTTGGTAAGGTTGAACAGACTGTTGATTTACCAAAAAAAAAAAACTTTAAAAGCTGAAAAAAAAAATTGAAACAAAAACATGGTTTTTTAAAAGCAAGTTCATTTGTTGTCATGGAGGCATGCTTCAGTCACCAGTGATGTCGGGTGGAGAGAGAGAGAGAGAGAGAGAGAGAGAGAGAGAGAGAGGGTTGCTGGAGGGGCTGTTGTCGTTAGAGGGGTTGGATTGACATTGAAGGGGTGGGGTGTGGGATAGAGGGAGGGGTATTTTAGGTAAAGGAGGGGGTATAAAAGGAAAAAAAAAGAGAGGGGGAGGTCTGTTTACAAAAAAGTGAGGTGCGAATACAAGCTCCCATTCACGAATCATATTGGCATATATGACATTTTTCTATGCTTATTTTTTGGACATTGTTCAGGAAAATTTTGAACTTCCTTAAGTGTAGTATGTGACAAGGGAGATTAATGCTTGGCTAAACAATGGAGCTTGGATCCTCTACAACTCAAAGAATCCATATCCTCCGCTTCACGCTTATGGTGCTTTATAGACACAAAGGAGGTGGGGTTTTTCAAAAAGTGTATGGGCCCTACCTCCTCTGTGTTTACTCAAATAAGTACACTGGGTGTGTGGTGCCATTCAACACTTGCCAAGTTGCCAAAACAGGTGAATATGTCTCTGAAACAGGCAGATGTGGTGAGTGCTAAATGGTAGTGCATGCTCATTGCACTCGTTTGGGTTTTGGAGGATCCAACCTCTACCAACTAATGTGATCCAAGTGATCCACATGGATAAATACAATTTTAGTAGCTAAATGAGCAAGCTTTCTATTGCACTATAATTTTTAGGGACATAATCTTTAAGATACAATCCATGACTATCTGTGTGTTTGAGACTTGGAAGCATGTCATAGATAATAGCAAGCTAATGAAAGAAAAATGAACTATTGTGAAGAATGAGATACATCATTCCTTGTGTTCCTTTTAACAAAATTTAGAAAAGGAGTTTTATCGATTCGTCGTAAAAGTGAGGATCAAAGAGTCCTAGTAAAAGCTAATGAAAGAAAAATGAACTACTGTGAAGAATGAGATACATCATTCCTTGTGTTCCTTTTAACGAAATTTAGAAAAGGAGTTTTATCGATTCGTCGTAAAAGTGAGGATCAAAGAGTCCTAGTAAAAGACAGAGATTAAAGAAAGGTAGAAGTTATTTTCAAAAATTATTAAATGAGAATCATGTAGAGAATGTTGGTTTAGGAATTGGTAGAGTAGATGAGATTAGAGATCATAGATATCTTCGTAGGATTACAGTGACGAAAGTTAAAGAAGCTTTGAAGGAAATGAAAATAAGAAAGACATTAGGATTATCCCAATTGAGGTTTGGAAATGTATGGGGGATGATGGTTTATCATGGTTAATTAAATTTTTTAACAAGATCATTAGAACTAAAAAAATGCTAGATGAGTGGAGAAAAAGTATTGTGGTCCCTATATACAAGAACAAAGGGGATAATCAAAATTGCACCAATTGTCGTGGAATCAAGCTTATGAGCCATACAATGAAACTATGGGAGAGAGTGGTTGAACATTGATTAAGATATGAAACTACAATGTCTGAAAATCAATTTGGATTTATGCCTGGGAGATCAACAACTGAAGCTACTTTTCTATTTCGGTGATTGATGGAAAGGCATAGAGAAAAGAAGAAAGATCTTCATATGGTCTTTATTGACCTAGAAAAGGCATATGATAGAGTACCAAAAGAGATCATTTAGTGGGTTTTGGATAAAAAAATGGGTCCCAAATAGATATATTGACATAGTTAAAGATATGTATGATGGAATGATAACTAGTGTTAGGACAATCAGATGAGAGACACGTGAATTTGTAATCACAGTAGGCTTGCACCAAGTGTCAGCATTGAGTCCGTACCCTTTTGCCTTAATTATGAATGAATTAACTAGGCACATACAAGAGGAAGTGCCATGGTGTATGCTATTTGCTGATGATGTTGTGTTGATTGATGAGATTAGAGACGAGGTAAATTCCAAGTTAGAAATATGGAAGGATGTTTTAGAATTAAAAGGTTTGAAGATAAGTCGAACTAAAACGTAATATATGAAATGCAAGTTTAGTCAAAATAGGAATAAAAATAAGGGAGTACTTAGATTGTTAACCAAGAGATACCTTAGAGTGACCAATTTTGTTATATTGGTTCAATCATACACAAAGAAGGAGATATTGTAGATAATGTTGCTCATAGAATTAGAGTGAAATGGTTGAAGTGGAGAGGTGTTTCTGGAGTGTTGTGTGATAAGCGAATACCACTAAAATTGAAGGAAAAATTCTATAAGACAACTATAAAGCCAACCATGTTTTATGGAGCAGAATGTTGGACAATTAACAAACAACATGTACATAAAATGAGTGTAGCTGAAATGAGGATGTTGACATAGATGAGTGGCAAGATTAGAAATGATAGAATTATAAATGAATCCATTCATGGGAGCTTAGGTGTAACACCAATAAGTAATAAAATGAGGGAAAGTCGATGGAGATAGTTTAGGCATGTGCAACGAATACCAATGATTGCACTAGTGAAGAGGAGTGAGACAATACAAGTTGACAGTGTTAGAAGGACTAGAGAAAAGCCAAAATTAACCTGGATTGAAGTAGTAAAGAGGTACATGACAACTTGTAATTAAACATCAGATATAACCCTAAATAGAGTGGAATGATAAAACAAGATTCGTGTAGTCAACCCCAAATAATTGGGATAAGGCTGTTTGTTGTTGTTATTGAGTCTTATTGATTCATTATGCCTATAATGTCTCTTATGAAAAGTTTAAATAGATCTTACAAAAGATTAATATGGAAACAATATAAAGATCCAATCAAATCTAAATTTAACTTAAAATCTGATCTAATTTAATCACACCCAATGGTACAAAATCTTAATCAAATATTTTAATATTTTATTTCTAAATATCTTTATTTTCATTTTTCTAATAAAAGTCTTGACCAAGATATAAAATACCTGTAACCTTCAAGATCTATATTACTCGTGAGCTTGACATTCTATGCTTTCTTTTCTTTTCTTTTCTTCTCTTCTTTTTTCAGAAAGCCTGACAACTGAAAGCCCCATCCTTTTGTCTTGGATGTGTACCAAATTGACTTATGTATCATGGGAGTACATTTTCAAATGGTAATGGAAAACTTGAGTTCTCCTCAACCTCAACTTGCATGAAATGATACATGTAAAACAAGGGGTGGGATGATTTATACCATGTTTCCAACACATGACAATATACTCTAATAACGTAAATAGACTTCAAGCATGCAAATATGGGAAACTTTCACCTTTAAATGACCTGTGCAAGAATTTGAGCATTAGTTTGCCGACGAGAAAAGAATGTCTGGATCTAGCATTGATATCCTTGGGTAAATTGTCTTTCCCTTGTATAGTACAGTTGGGATGCATATATCTTTCTTTCTCAGTATAAAATGAATTCTTATAAATAAATGGGAGGTGTGAAAGTATCTAAGTGTGCTTCTGTTTATAGATGTGATATGAAGAGTGTTATTTCATATGGAACAACAATTAATTTGTGTATCTCCTGTCCAGTGGATGACTAGAGTTTGTATGATATGCTGATAAAGGTGGTATCTACAGAAGATATGGGTTTGGCACTTGCTTGTTTTTTCTTCGTGCTTTCCATGAAATAGGAGATGTTTAGAGAATCATGAAAAAAACTTATTTGTTGAATGTCATTTATCAGTTGAAGGAACACATTTGTCATCTTAGTTGTGTAGGGTCACCATTGATAGAGTAATAGCTCTAGCTAGTGTCATTTGGCTACAAGACTAGAGCAAATGTTTTCTTGTAGTTGGTTCATTTTTCTTTGCATCCTTTGGTTTTGTGCAATTTGACTGTTTGTATATTAATTTTTTTTTTTTTTTATGTATTATGAAAACTGAAAATGACAATTTCTATTTATTGTCGTTTGTGTTGCAGGTAATAATACAATATAGAATAATCAAGGTTGATAATGTGGCAGACTTTATTATGTTCTTTTGATATTTTTATTTATTTTTTGAATAATATTAAGTTGAGACAAGTGCATATGATATTTTATCTACTTTTGTAATGTGACAAGTTATGATTTTATAAGTTTTTGATTTGTAACTTGTCTTTTGAGTATAGTGTTGAGAGCTTTATTATTAATTATGGATTTTTAGATGTGATCAAATTTTAAAAACATTAAATAGTTAATTAAAAATATAATTTTCAAATATATAGCAACAGTTATCACTACATATATGGGAAATAGCAACGGCCAGAAGCTGTCGTTTTGTCTAGTTCCATAACTTTTAGTGATGGTTTCATAACCGTCGTTATTGTTCATTAGAAGAAACTTATAGTGGTGGTTTTCTAACCGACACTGTGTAGTATGTAATAGACAAGAAAATATTGATCAATAGCGATGGTTATAACTGACCGTTGCTATATTTTTTTTTGTACCAACGGTTGCAAAACTGCTGCTATAACCTTCTAGTGACAGCACTTAAGCGCCGGTCGGTGGAGATTTAGTGATGGTTTTAAAAATTGTTGAAAGTTTTAACTACCTATAGCAACGGTTTTTTAGGGATTTAGCAGCGGTTTCGACCGTTACTAAAATTCAATTTTCTTGTAGTGGAACCCTGTGCAGCGGCATGTCAACACCTCTCAATAAAGCAGCCAATGGTAATTTTCTCAATAATCATGAAGAGAGACGGGCCTATTCAGTCGTTAGTTGTCATGTCTTACCTAAAACTTCAACAAGCTTGAAAAGGATTTGATGATAGGGTGACTAACATATTAAGAACGGTTCCTTTATCATAAGAGACAAGGAGGTGAGAGTGTTCACTCATTGACAAAGTGGCCTTATCTTGTTTGACTTTCGTGTCTCATTATTATGTATTAAAGTCTCTCTAAACATCAAATGTGCTAACGACATTGTATTGTAATTTCTTCTCATTCTCCCTTCACACCCCACACCGACCAGTTTGATCTTGATGCCACCAAACTAGAATAATTGATTTAAGTTGAATGAACAACCTTAGCCTTTTTTATATTGTTTGTTGGATGATAAATCTATGGATTTATATGAAGAGCGAACAATTGGACGGTTAGAAATACCTAACCAAGTTGATTTATTACTGTGGAATCCACGTAGGTGAGAGAGGTAGACGTCAATACAATCAACTAATGGAATGCTGTCATGGGGATTCTTTCCAAGATGATAATCGATACAAACAATAGAGACATACAAAACACATACATTTAAACTTTGAATACAATTAGCGGTGAAAGACGAGGGTGGTGCTTCTTGCAACACATCATGTTCCAACAAGTAGCTATTTGGGCAGTACCAATAATAATGATAATAATAACAAAAAAAAAAAAGCTAGATTATTTATTTTGTAAAGGCTTTAAATTATACCCACTGGGGCCACCCAGTCATCTTAACCATATTATCCAAAGCTAAAACACAGTGGGATAAAATAAAATTTTTTTTCTTCACATGTGCTCTTTGGTCTACTGATGTTTATCCCCCCACATTTCTCTTTTATATTCATCCCCCATATTTGTAAGGCTTCTTTGTATCTACCGACAGCAAAAAAGCTTTGTACCAGAATGGCTTCAATCAATAAACGATAGTTCTACCAAAATAAAAAATAAAAAAATCAGTAAGCGATAGTAGGCACTTACAGTCTTAGATCACAACCAAAAGTGGAATTTTGACTTCAAGACAAAAAGCAGTTAAAATAAAAATATGGTTAATAGTGTCTGCTATAGCAAATTTTTTCTGTAGCTTTTTGTAGTATGAACAAAAGCTTTTTTTTGGTCTTTTAAGATGGGGTTTTTGCTTTCTTGTATTTTTTATTCATGGTACAAAAAGCTGTGTATGTATGTATTATATATTTTATACCTAATGATTGGTTTTAAATTCGAAGTTATATTATATATTGTAGGTTATGATACATTATAGTACACTATATAAATACTTTTACCATTAATTTTAACCCATTGCATAATTTAACGGATACAAATATATTAACTGAATTTAATAAATTTTTGTAATCACACACACAAGTATCCGATATTCGATTAACTTAACGGATACAAATGTAATCTTATTTGTATCCGATTCAATTAAATATTTGTTCGTTTAAAAACTAACCAATTACAAATTACTTAAATATGGATATGCCAATATCCAGTTCATATTCAGTTTATTTGCATTTTTATGCTTATGTATATACATACTAAATAAATACTAACATAAGTACCAAAAAGATCCATTGTAAGACCTCATGTAGCATGTTGGATTGTCTCTAGCATTATATCTCTATTACTGGATTGGAGATGATTTGAATTTGGAGAAGTACCCATGCTTAATAATTCAAAATATTCGATCTTACTTGGAAACTTGACAACAAAATAAAAATGACGTTGGTGTCTTGATGAATTTCTATAAGTAATGATAATTGTATTTTCTGGAAAGTTTGTTGTTCTCCATAACAACAGTCAAATTGATGTTGTTTCAAGAGGCCTAGGATAGGGAAATCTTCTATCTCATTTTCTCTTTCTTTTGCATTTTGAAGGTTTTTCTACTTTCATTGTTATCTTGAAAAAAGAATAAAATTTTTGGAATCAAAATCAAGTCATTTAGTGTTGTCATTTCTCATTTATTATTTGCGGATGACGGTCATATTTTCTCGTAATTTAATATTAGAGAGGTGAAACAGATTATTAAATACCTTTATACGTTTAGTGAAACTTTGGACCAAACTATTAATTGGGATAAATTTGAAATCATCTTTAATAATAAAACCCCTAGAAACTTCAAAAAGATTATTTAAGGGATTCTTGGCATTAAACAAGCCCAAAACATTAGGAATTATCTTGGGCTGCCTTTTTCCATAAGGAAAGATAAGATCTCTATGTTTTCCTACATTGAGGATAGAGTTAGATTTAGATTCAGGGATGAAAAGTAAACTTCTCTCCCATGTAGGTAGAGAAGTTTTATTGAAGTTTGTCATGGTTGCTATCCTTGTTTATGCTATGTCTTGCTTCTTCATACCTAAAATAATCTACAAATCAATCAACTCTATCTAATGCATATTTTGGTGGAGAAATGAGGATAAGGAAAGAAAAAAATTAACTGGATAAGTTGAGATACTCTCCAAAAGAGTAAGAGAATGGGGGGTTTGGGTTTTAGAGATCTTCATAACTTCAACATTCAACATTGCATTGCTTGCAAATAAGTAAATGCCTTCGGGGGCATAAACCTACAAATAAGTCCAACCTCCCTCATCTTATTAATAGTGGTGGTAATCTTTTGGTGGCCAAGTCCGAAGGTGTCTTGGTTCACAATCCCCTATCTGCTGAATGTGAAGTAGCCTTGTTGGCTCTTGTGATAACCCATAGTTTGGGGCTAAATAGGTTGATCTCGGAGGGTGGCTCACTTGAAGTCATAACCGTCTTGGATCATAGTATGAAGTGTCCTTGCATTATTGAAAGTCTGATTTATGATTGTAAATACTTATGTATATCTTTTGATTCTGTATCCCCAGTCCATATCAGGATAACTTCAAATTTGGTTGCCCCCTCTTTGGCTAACCATGGTATGTCTGTTGAGGCTCTTGAATCTTGGACTATCGCTCCTCTATGTTGGTTGGAAAGGTCGCTGTCATTGGACAGCCTGTAACGTCCTTGTATTGAAATGAAATCTTATTTTATTATTAATTTTCTTCAATTCAATATTTCTAATGATCATGAATTCAGCAGTTACTTAGGATCCACCCCTGCTCACGGAACATTTTTGCGACAGTCTGCAGTGCACGCATACTCCAAAAGGTAAAACCACCACTTTTTTTTGGAGTATGTGTGTGCTGCCGACCATCATAAGACGATCCTGCAAGTAAGGCTGTCAATTGGGCTGGATTGGTCTGAACCCGACATGTCCGGTCCAAAAAATAATTGGGTTGGGCTGAGTGTGGGTCTAATTTTTAGGTCCAAAATTTTATTTAAGCTGAGTTTGGACAGGTTCAAATTCAGCCCGAGGCCTAGTCCAGCCCGGCCGGAACTAATTAACAAGTAATAATTTTATTTATATGGTGGTATTAATTCTTTCTCTCTCTCTCTCTCTCTCTCTCTCTCTATATATA
>JAOXJP010201180.1:0-12065 GCA_025762735.1 Platanus orientalis
TAACCCGGTTCCCATAAAACAAATTTGGGTAAAGGTTAGTGATCTTAAAAATTTAAACTATAATGTTTAAATGCTTCATGTGTGCTAAATAGGTAATTTTGTTTTTATTGTTACTTTCTTATTTTTTATGCATATATTAAGGGGGAGTGTTATTGCATAAAAAGGGGGAGCTATGAGAAAGGGGGAGCATCCTGGAATTAAATTTCTTTATGACATTTTTTGTTTTGTTTAAATAGATACATCAACTCAAGGGGAATCTTGAATTTAGATGATTATGCCATGTTTGTGAATATGCTCAATTTACTATGCTTGATAGTTACATCTATTTTAAATGAGTGCTTAAAGGTATTTTTTTTTTTTTTGAGTTAATGCACCTTTTAGAGAAATGTATGGCTGTGGTGATGTGTTGCAGGAAAATCACCAAGTCAAGAAGGAAGACCCATCCTTTGTCAACTCATGTCAAAAAGGGGGAGAAGAATTGACAAGAAAGAATTTATGGAGGTAGATATATGTTCTAGGACTTTACTTGTACATTTAATTGTTTTAACATGGAATTGACAAGGGGGGAGATTGTTAGGTTATATGTATTGTCAATGTCCATGCAAAAAACAATGTAAGTACATGTAGTGGTCATGTAATAGGACTTTATTTTGTAACTGTGTATGTTCATGTAAGTCCAAAAAAGAGAGTTTGAGGAAGCATCATGATTAAGGACTTGAAGCCAGGATGACCATGCCAAAGAGACTAAAGCATCATGGAAGAATTCCAAGTCTCAAGTGCAAGCTACCTCAAGGAAGCCAACACCCGGAATTTAAAGATAAAAATAACAAAGGTTGGTAAGTGGGAATTAGGATTGAACCTTAAGTCAAAATATACTTTGAAGAGTGATATACATTAACCCAATACCTTAGGACCATTGCCCAAGGTTGGACCAAAGAAAATACTGAGAAAATAAAGGAAGAAGGCCTAAGAGGTTTGGACCAATGATGGAACAAAATTGCAAAATAAATTAAGTAAAAACATTTTGAAAAATGGCCCAACTTAAAACGACCATAACTTTTGGTCCTGAAGTTCGCTCATGGCCTATAAGTACTCAAAAGGAGCGGAACGGAGTGGATTAGCTGAAAATCAATTTCTGAAACTGGGACTTGTCCCAATTTATTTAGGACAGGTCACGTAGGACCGGTCCTAAAAAATTGGGATTGGTCCCCAACGAAAAAAAATCAATTTTGAGTTTTTCAAGTTGGCAAAACAGCTAGTTTTTTTACTATTGTAAACTAGCCATTCGGGGACGAACTTGGCCTCTCTAAACTTCTATAAATAGGGTTTTTGAACCCCAAAAAGGGTAAAGAACAACACTTATGCGTACATAATCAAATTCTTGAGAAAAAGAGCTAAAAGTGTGAGCTAAGAGCCTATGAGTTGGTTAATGACCTTGGAATTGTTCCACCATAGTTAAACCCATTCAAGGTCAGTTGTAAGCTTCCCAAACCTTTATAGTTAAAGCTTTTGGGAGCAAGGAATGTGCTTATACAAGTCAAACTCGCCTACGCAAGAGGCACGCCAAAGAACAAAGAAATTCTTCTTCAAATTACAATTCGCAGCCTTTGTCGAAGTCACCAAAGGCAGATTCTCCAGAAGCACTTGTCGGAGTCACCAAGTGCTTAATCAATCCATCGGAGTCACTGGACGAAACGTGCCCATTGGAGTCATTAGGAGTGCACTTATAAGGGAGTGGATTCTCCAGAACTTGTAAGTAAATATTCATGTTTATTAATTTTGTCTTGTAATAGTTAAGAAACTATTAATAAAAATTAAATACACTCAGGGGGGTTAGTATGACAGTGGACGTAGGCCCGGAGTGCTGAACCACTTTAAATTGTGTTGTGGTTTGTTTGTGTTATTTTATTTTCATTGTTTTTGTCTATGCAAATTAACTCAATATATTTAAGTGACTTCAACTAAAGTTAAAATTAATAAAGAATTAATTTAAACAACCTTAGAAAATTTATCAACTCTACTTCCGCTCTGCTATAGGTAACACTATAGTGCATGACGGAGTCCTATAGTCTATGATAAATTCATAGAAAAGTAATTTACTTAATTAAAAGATTTTCCACTGCATATTAATTAAACGAAAATTAAGTAAATTAAATAGCAATTGAATAACTTATTTAAAAAGAATAATTTATTTAAAAGGATTTTTAAATATTTTATAAAGATCCTATTCAACCCCCCCCCCCCCTTCTAGGATCCAGATTTTGGAATTTCACTTTCAAGTAATTCAGTGATTTAGAAGAGCAATAAGCTAAGTGTTGTTAGGTCTAACATTGAAGCAGACCATAGCTATGGACACTACATGTAAGTTGAAATGGTTAAAGACTCTTGCAGGAAATGGGGTTTATAGTTGGTCATCCTAAAAAACAAATGTTTTTTGTTTGATAACCAGGAAGCGTCACATATAAGAAGCAATCCTGCATTAATAAGAGAACAAAACACATTAAGTAAATTGGCATTTTGCTTGGAAAAAAGGTGGCTAGAAAATAGATTTCTACCCTATAGGTGAAGTAGAGAATCAGATGGAAAATATATTTACCAAATCACTTGAGCATCACTAATTCCAGTCAATTTCTTCCAAGCTGAGCATTAATAACATGTATGCTTCAGTTTAAGGGGAAGTGTTGACGTATGGGGTGTAGTTAATCCTCATTTTAGCAAGGATTTGATAGCTTATTAGCTTTTGACAGATTTATTATGCCATCTATGTGTTAATTACAATTGATAAGGATCTTTATTAGCTGGTTTCCTCCTATGGACCAATAAAAAATTTAAGTTCACAAGAAAAGTATTAATACTCCAGACAGAAGCATAAAGGATCTATAAATTACTTCAAACTCTTGGCACAAGGAGATAAAGTGGGATCTCAAGTAGGATCAAGCCTAAAAATACCTGCTTAAAAGAACAAAAGAGTAATCCTCGAGGCCAATCTCACAGAGACGCCACTGCAGAGAATAGCATATTGAGAAACAATACCATAAACCAAAGAAATATATTCCATTACAAATGTAACAATGTTACAATACTTGGTACAAGATCTTACCTTTTGACGCATTGCTATTGCAGTATCAGGGGCATCATTCCGAAGACCACTTTCAAGACCTTTTACAAACGCTGCTCTTAGAGCCACCAAAGATTGCAAGGTTTTCATTAATAGATCAACGGCAACATTTTTTGAGGAATTACTTGATTCTTCCAATTTGTCCAAACTCTACAAAAGTAGAAATGTGATACCTATTATTATCAGATATTAAAGTTGTGACTGAGTGAATGACCTTCTTGGCAGGGTTTTTTGTGTGTGTGTGTGTGTGTGTGTTTGGTGAAAGGAATTAAATGAAGTTTAACAAGAAAGAGAACCATATCTATTATCCAACTTGAGATTTAAATACATGCCACAGGCTCCTGATTCATGGTTGGTATGATCACACAGTTGGCCATGATAACATTCCAAAAAATTAATAAAGAATTAGGATAAATTGGTCGTCTAAAACAACTGGCAGATCATGGGTTACAGTAGACTAGCTGTGATTGCATAATCAGAATTTCTAAAAGATAGATTTTACCTGACAAAACCATCATGCACTGCTGTTAACAATTTCATAAAAGAAATGAGGCGAAGAGCTTGCCTTCAAGAATCTTTTAAGGGAGAGGGTAAGGGGGAGAGGAGGTGGTTGCACACAACTGCCAGGAACAAGGCAGTGGGAAACCATAACACTCCTTGCCACAGGCCTTACAAAGCCCTCTCCCACCTCCTTTGGCTCTCATGCCTCTTGCCACAAACAAGCCCCAAGTCATTGGGGTAAAACTTTGTTGAGTCTAATCAAATTGTATAATATTGAATGGCATTCATAAACACTATCAAACACAAATTCCAATTTGCTAAGTTGGTAAAGTTTGTGGGTGTTGTACCACATACCTGGGTTCAAAACCCATCTTCACCTACTTACCTATCAAAACAAAAAATGCAAGGGAATCGACAAAACAATTTTTCGCCTACATTACCTTTACAAATCTCAACTTGAATTATCAAAGCATGTTTATCCAATAATACCAATGATAAAACTGACATTATCCACCAGGAGGCAGTTTTCCTAATACCAGATTCCCCGTGAAACTAAATTTGGTCCACATTATTAAACAAGGGCCAAAGAATAGCCAGCATAACTCCTCTCTCAACCTCCACTTCCTCACTAGAGACACTTTATGCTACTTCAACAATCTTACTGATTAGTGTACCCATTATATTTGCTTCTCTAAAGGTTGGTCAAGTAACAAAAAGTTGTATTTTCCGGTTCTTGGTTTCTCAAGGTAATCAATAGAGCTTTGTTAGCTGCACTCCTCAGCTTCTTGGTTTCTCAAGGTCTTTCTAGTCTTCATTTGTGCACCTTCTCACTTAAAGTTCCATCAGAACTGTTTCTCAACTCCCTGTCCTGTAACTGGTATTATGTTGGCTGATTCAAGAAGGCATGCCTTATCATTTCTCGGCCCCAATTGGTAGTGTGACTTAACACAGCTGAGGCTCCAGCTCTTCTTATTTTACAATGCCATAGAGACTAGAGAGTTCCTTGAACACATCTTGAAATTGTCAAAGAAATTAGGGGTTTGGCTGTCCCATTGAACGTCCTATCTAAACTTCAAAACTCAGGCAACAAAATGACACATTCCTGCTAGAAATGGTGTTGGTGAGGATGCTACGTATAAGTGACACTTCCTTCGTCATGGGCCTGGGGCCTTTGTTTCTCTTTTCCTTCTCTACACTTTTTTAGTAGCTTTTTTTTCCAGTTTCAGCTGTCAACCATCTCCCCCCTCCCAAAAAAGAGAGGAGAGCATTTACAACCAAGGAATACATCTACTGTCTACCCCTTCCAACCAATACATCCCTGTAAAGAGTTCTGAGTGCAAATGAATCACTACCATACTTAGGTTCAAACAATATTTAGGAAGTTTGAGCTGTATTACCTTTTAGTTTGGACTCGGATCAATTGACTCATGTTGAGATTCATACTTTTATCTAAAGGTTAAAATATAACGCGAAATAAATTCCAAAAAACCAAAATATTATCACCCTTATGTAATAAAAGCAGAACAGAGGGACCATGTTCTGTGTTGAGAGTCACAAATGTCATATTTTTTGATATTTCTACAATCATGAGTTCAGTTATTTCTAATATAAATCAATGACAGGAAGTCGTGCCCTGATCCCTCTCCTCCTCCTTCCCTGTAGCACAAACCCAGCAGAATCACCTGATATCATATCCAAAGACAAGTAATGATATATATGGTGAGAACAGAAGGTGCTAATATCAATCTGTCTACTGAAATCATTAGATTGCGCAGCTGACATCAGCATACTGTGAGGTGGATTGATTCAAAGACAGGCAGCACCATTAGGACTGCAAGGAATTATGGAGATCTAAGTGATCATTTCTTAGCATTAAGCTTACTCAGGGGTTGGCCTTGAGCCCGTATCTCTCTCATTGGTATGGATGAGTTGACTAGGCATACAAAAAAGGAGGTCCCATGGTGTATGTTTTTTGCTGATATGATTGATGAGACCATAGTTAAGACGCATATCTTCAACTTTGTAAAACCAAATTGGTATAACAAAATACAAAAAGCCTGCAAACTTTCAAGACGAAAAACTATCCATAAATGAAAACCAAGAAAAAGAAATAAAGCATTTTACCTTCTTACACTGCAAAAATGAACTTAAAGCTGTTAAGCTCTCCCCATCCAATGATTCAGTGATTGATTCTAGTTGTTCAGCAAGACTGCAGTAGTGCAAAATGACAATTAGAAAGTAAAACCAGCCAATAACTAAAGTTGTTTTCAAGCTTTTAACTTTTAAAGGTTACAAACTATATGATCCACACATAATGGACCATGATCAATCAACATGGGGACGAAAGAAAAATAATGAACTAAACCAATGAATATATGTATATGCCGAAAAAAAAGGTAAACCAAATTTATTGCATGCATCAGAAATGCTTTTTAAATTACAATAAAGGGAAAATTTTGGATCTGAGTATGCAGGAGCCATTCAAGGGGCTTAAGGGCATTGAATTGGGCGGGCATCGTGTTAGAGTATACATCTGTATGTAGGGTATACTTTGTAATTATGTATATGTTTGGCAATTTCTATCGTAACTTTTGTACTTGTACTCTATTGGTATGATAAACTGATATCATCCAGTTTACCAATGTATAAATGAAAAATAATGAGAGAAATGTGAGAGATACACTCTCACGCATGATTTCCCCAATTTCACTTTCTTCTTCTTACTCACATCATACACAACCAACTTGTATCTGAGCTTCAGAAAAAGATCTAAACACCTCAGAGCAAGCAGGAGGAAGGAGACTTACTGACGTTAGCAAGCCATACAGTTGACATCAGTAGGCCGTCCAGACAGTATACGTAGTCATGTAAGTTGATCTTTTTCTTTTTATGGAGAAAACTTTTAGATGAATTTTAATCAAAGTTCCAAGAAGATTTGATGTCAACAGTTTCCATCCCATTCGGCTTTACTAGTGCAATAGTTTTCAGTTCTAGGAATAAAAGACAACACCTCTTGTTTGCAACAATTGTCCCAATGGGACAATCATCTTGGCTACGCTCTAATTCCTCTCTTTTAAAAGGAAAAAAAACTCACCTGGTATCACTTTTCCTTGTGAACATTGTGAATATGCAAAACTTTGTCGTACTTCTTATCTAAATAACTTTTTTTATTATTGTCCATTTAGATGTGTGGAGCCTTGCTCCTGTTGTTCCTTCATATGGTTTCAGATATTTTGTTACATTTGAAGATATTTCTCTCGGATTACTTGAGTCTATATGTTAAAATCTAAGAGTGCTATGTTTTTCTAGTTTATGCTTTTTCATAAAATGATAGAAACCCAATTTGACAAGATAAAAATCCTTAAATCTAATAATGGTGGGGAGTACATGTGATGTAGGATATCCAAGAGATGGATTCCCCCAAGGTGAAGGATGATTTCAAAGCTTTAGGTTAAGCATTGGAGTTTAGAGAAGCCTTAAATTAATTAGAAACCCTTTGAAAGGCCCTAACTAATTTATGAGTCCCTTTGGAAAGACCCTAAAATAATATGAGAAGGGAATTTACTGGGTCATAATTAATTCAAGAGAGAAAAGTATCTAATCTAACGAGAAGAATTAAAAGGAAAGAACAAAAGAATAAAAAGAGATTAATGTAAAGATAGACAAATATTAAGGACAAGGCTGCTATTAAATTTTTAGATTTCAAGAACAAGAGAAAATAGAGATTTATGATTCTTAAATGAAAATATTGTAGAAAATTAAAGTCTACAGCAAGTATGACAATAGGAAGTGTTGAAGTACATTAATTTGTGTATCTCCTAACACCCTAAGGTTTTGGAAGAGTTGGTTAATTTACTGTCAACATGGTATCAGAGCAGGTTTGGTCATGAGTTCGAATCCTAGTGGAAGTATTTTCCTAGATGTAGAGTTTTGTGTGTGTGTACGCATTGTATGGACCTGTGCCTAGCTCTCCAAGTGTATTCCTAGGAGAGAACAGTGTTCCTCCTGAGGAGGGTGTTGAAGTACATTAATTTGTATATCTCCTAACACCTTAAGGTTTTGGGAGAGTTGGTTAATTTATTGTCAATAGGAAGTAGAAAACAAAAATTACAAGAGAAAGAAAAATCTTATTTACAGAAAATAAAATAACAAAAGAGAAGATAGTATAAGAAGATGTAAGAGGTTAGAGAAGATAAGATAACAAGAAGTAGAAAAGTGCTCACCTTAACCGTGAGGGATTCGATGAGATACTAGTCGTATGGCTTCTAAGCAATTCGCAAATCTTCATTTCAGTAAAACTAGTCATACAAGAAGTCTAAGGACCTATTTATAATATAAAAAAATGAAATTGGACCAAAATACCCCTCTTTGTATAGTTAGCCCAAAAGAACCCTAAAAAATTCGAGAAAAAAAAATCCTAGAACACTCCTAATTCAATTCCAACTTTCTAACTTGGCTCTAATGGCTTTATTACATCCAAAATCGCTAACTGAAGCATCTAAAAATAGAAAATAACAAAAAACTAAGGCATTAATGGCCTGGACAGCAAGTAGGCTTCTTCAAAATTCCTTTATTCTTTGGCTTAGGCTTCCAAATGGGATAAGTTCTTCCTAGCCACCATAATTCTACCGCATCAATACGTCTAAGTATGTTTTCTTCCTATCTTGATCAGTTAGAGATTATACACCAAACTAATTGTCCAAGTTCTCTACAACAAAATAGAGTCGGTAAACGGAAGAATATACATTTTCATAAAATCGCTAGTGCCTTACTTTTCATAATGAATATTCCAAAAACTTTCTAATCTAATGCATTACAAACTACTACTTTTCTTATAAATCGGATGCCTACAAGGGTTCATGGTTTCAAGACTCCAATCGATGTTCTTTCTTCTCTCCCATGCTTGTTGCCTATTCCTTCAAAGGTCTTTGGGTATATGCTTTGTTCATGTTGACAAATCACATCATTCTAAACTTGATCCTAAAGCATTAAAGTGTATTTTTTGAGATATGCACCTAATTAAAAGTGTTACAATTGCTATCATCCTCCAACTATGTAGCATTTTGTCTTTATGAATGTCACTTTTCATGAGTTTATTCCTTTTTTTTTCTTCTTCATTCAAATCCTCTTCAGGGGGAGAACTCAAAGGACAATTCGTCCATGGTTCCATTTCTTGTTCCTTTATTTTTTGTACTAGTACTTGTGATGAGAATGGCTGTAAGGTGATGCAGCCCACACTTTGGATGACCAAGAGATGGTGGGGACCACTTAAGAAACCTAGGATATTAGGTTTTCTAGATTATGTTTAATTTATTTCCATTTTAGTGTATTATTTGTTAAGATTCTAGAAAATTTGATTAGGTAGAGACATATTTGATTGCCTATAATTTAGGAAAGTAGCTAAATAGCTAATTTAGATATTGAAGGGACATAGACTTACAGACGGAGGGGGATTTCTTTTGTAAAATTATTATTCAATGTTTTTATGAATTTAAAAAAAAAAAAAAAAAAACAGAATTTTCCACAAGGTGGATTTCTTCTTGAGACATTTTGAACTGGTTGAGTTGCTCCCAGTAAATCATCTTCTTCTCTTTTGTGCTTCAGTTGGTATCAGAACCGAGATTCTATTGTTGTGGTTGATTGACAAGCACCATACTGACGATGAAAAGAACTTGAATAATTGAAGAAGCAAATTGAGGTCATTGTCGAGTGTATAGCGCTACTCGAAGCCCCAAATTTAAAAGAATTTGAGGTGGTTTTCAAAGAGCCATTTCATACATGTGCTTCTTATGAAGAGCCATCTGGAATGGTATATTGGTCCATATTTTGGAAGTTGAGTGATACAAGTAAAAAGTCTTTGTTTTTACCCATTTACAATAATCTTATGTATGATGATGATGAAATTGAGTTACGAGGGATGGAGATCTCTTCAGTCAAGTACGATGATGTGTTCTCATTAATCTCTTCACCTACTCTAGCAACCACAGCATCCTAAACTGAGTTGGTTAATTTACTATCAACATCCTAAACTTTGGGAAACTGAATATATCTTTCTTCCAATCATATATCTAGAATCCTAAACTGAATAAAACATTAAATAAAAACAAATAAAACTTAATATAGAAAACCTAATCAAACAACACATCTAGCCTCCTCTCGTCATCCCCACCTTCCAATGTG
Source organism: Platanus orientalis (assembly GCA_025762735.1). Taxonomy (NCBI): domain Eukaryota; kingdom Viridiplantae; phylum Streptophyta; class Magnoliopsida; order Proteales; family Platanaceae; genus Platanus; species Platanus orientalis. Next base: position 9,800 of record JAOXJP010201180.1, read on the forward strand.
GGTTGCATCAGTCAACTCATGTGGGTAAAAACTGAAAACTCACCCTTGAGTTTCAAATCTTGATCATCTTTAAATTGTCAAATTCTTCATTCTTCTTTATTTTATTGTTTAAATGCAAGATGGACCACCAAAAGGAAATTTCTAAACATAACTTAATTCTCTGGCCCAAATACACCCAATTTCACTAACATTCGCATAAGCCACACAAGACCAATTCCTCAAGCATCTCATGTGACATTCCCTCACATCCCCAACTTCTAAAAATCTGAAAAATCTGGTGACTTCATCCCTCTCAAATTTAGAAACCCGCCTTCTTTCCCTTCGACTAGTGTTGTTTTCCTAAAAGTTCAATTGAGTTTATTTTACGCACCCACCTTCAACTAAAATCTCCTTAACAGTTAGATCAGGTTTAGGATTCGTATCATCTTCTTCATCAATGAGCTTTTCTTCTTCATTTTTTATTAAAAAAACGAATTATTCATCCTCAATAACTCATAAAATATCAATATCATTTATGCAGACAACAAGAAGAGATTCTTGTATGTACCACCACACAAAAGAGCCAAACTTAAGTTAGCATGTTATGTGGGTCTCATAAGGATCTTGTAAGGGGGGATACAACATTTGTATGTGTCTGTGTAACAAGGCCAATAGTGCCATGGGTAGTTTAGTTTTTTTTTATTGAGAATTGTAATCTCGTCACTTACTTTTAGTCCAAGTTTTCAATTGTCAAAACTTGCCTTTTTAGCTTGATTTTGGTATCATTTGAGAGGTTATTCAGTTACCTTCCTAACAAGACCAAGATTGCACAAATCCGGGGTGATTTGGGAAAATTATGACCAAATTACAATAGGGTCATCAAAGAGTTGCAAAAATAGTGTTTTTGGAAAGTTTAGGATTTAGTAATACTTATGCAACAAGTTTAGATGTTTTAGTAGTTTAATCTTTAGGAATGTCATGTTTTTAGAAAGTCATATGTTTAGAAATTACTTAGGGGACAAGTTTAAGTTTTTAGTTAGTCTTAGTTTGCAAGTTTAATTATTTAGCAAGTTTCTAGTGTCAATAGGTTGTAAGCCTATTTAAAGACACCCCCTCCCCCATAATTTGACAGTGCATATTGATTAAATAAAGTGTGTTATTAGGTGGTCTCCCAAGGCAGTCGTGGGTTGATCCTCTCTCTCCTCCAAGGGTGTTGCCACTCTAAGTTCCCCTCTCTCTCTCCACCATGGGTTGTAGCACCCTAAGTGCAGCCGTGAGTATCCACCTCACCCTCCCAACTTCTTCCATCTTCTTCTTCTACTATCCTTTATATCTCTTTTTTAAGTTGCTACTAAAATACCCTCCATTATTGAAGAGAAAGTTGTTGGATTTTATAGAATTACTAGACTACATTATTGAGGTATGCTTTGCTGAATTTTCTACGCACATTAATAGTTGAAATCGCACTCCTCAAGAATCCTTATTTGTCTAATTCTTTCTAAGAGTTTAATTCTCACTTGATCCCCTACAAAATCCCCAATGCGAACAACAAGAAGAAGACTCTTGTATGTGCCACTACACAAGAGAGCAAGGTTCAAGTCTTGTGTCATGTATGAGTTATTTTAATTGTAAAAAATGGAGGGTTATTTTTGTAATAAGGCCAATAGTGGCAAGGGTAAATTAGGACTTTTAATTTTACAGTTAGTTTAGAATTTTAGGTTAATCCCGTATTTGAAATTTAACCCACTTTTTCAAAGCAAAACTTGCCATTTTGGCTTGATTTTGGTGTCATTAGAGAGGTTATTCAGTTACCTATTTAACGAGACTCAGTTGCGCAAATCCGAGGTGATTGGGAAAAGTTATGATCATATTACTAGAGAGGTATCCATAAGTGATGAAAATTGAGTTAGAGTCAACATAATGGGCCCCCACAATGTGGCTGGTTGATAGCTTGAGTATCTCCATGTTTTGGCAACTTTAGGATTATAAAATTTTTGGATTTTAGCAATTATTAGATTTAGTAAAACTTGTGCAACAAGTTGTGTCTTTTAGTAAGTAGAGGATTTAGAAAGTGAGATTTTAGTAAGTCTTAATGTACAAGTTTAAGTGTTACTAAGTTTCTAATTTTATATTTCTATTTTTCAAGACTCATAATTCCATTTAAAGGCACCAAAGTCATGCAATAAAATCAGTGAAGAATAAACAAAATTTTGAAGATTTGGGTGTTCCCAAAGTAGGCCGTAGGCCTAGTGTCTACTTTGCCATAGGGTGACGCTTCCTCTAAGGC
>JAOXJP010201191.1:0-12065 GCA_025762735.1 Platanus orientalis
ATTTAGAAATCAATCAATTAATTTTTAGCCATTTTTTGAATTGGATTGACATGACCCATTTATTAAACGGGTTGATACAGGTCGTGTTCAATCGTGTCAACCCGTTATGACCCATTTATTTAATCGTGTCAACCCTACATGACCCAATTATTACACGGATTATGTGGGTCGTGTTCGTGTCAACCCGACACGACCCATTTATTAAACAGGTTATTTGGGTCATGTCGTGTTACTTGTTTATTAAACAAGTCGTGTTAGGGTTGAGGCTTTTGACACGATTAATAAACGTGTCGTGTTTGGGTTGACACATATCGTGTTGTACCCCTAACTCGACCCGATACGAACCCTACCCGTGAACACGAATTGCCACCCCTACCCCAAGGTATTAAGGCATGTTGAATCCATCTGCAATGCCTGATTGATCATCCGATGTGGATCTTGCTTAAAATTTGAAAGATTCCAAATCAAATGCCAAGATTCACTAAAACTTGATTTGTCAAATTTGAATAATCGAACCCTCTCTTAGTGTTTTGGGACATTTTGAGCACATCTGTGTGTCAAATTGATCGTCCAATTTGTCTTTTGATTAGATTTTGAAAGATTCTACATTAAGGGCCGAGATTCGCTGAAACATACTATGATAGAATTTGATGGTCAAGCATTCTGTTTCAAGGCTTTGGACTGCTTTGGATACATTCGTGACACACAATTAGTCATCCGATGCTTGTACAATGAAATTCAACGATTCACCTTTGATGAGAGATAAAATCATAATTTCCAATATAAATGTGACCAAACTTGGGACAACCCTTAAGAAAACTATGAGATTAGAAGTAATGATAGGAAGATGAGGAAAGTGGATCCAATAAAGATCATATGAAAAATTAAGGGGTTTAGAGTGCCAAATTAGGAAATAATGAGAATAGCCTAAAAATTGGGGGGGGGTCATCTAACCACCTTAGTATCCTAGGATGCCTATAGTCCATTCTAGAGAGTTAGTGTTGCCTATTGAAAGAACCTCTAGACCCTAGGCAAAAATTAGGTGCTGACAAACTTAATAAAACATGTACTTCATACATTACAACCATGAGTCCTACTACAAGCTCAAACTACAAACATCCTTTTGTCATGGGATTGATAACATACTTAACAGAAATCTTCATCTTGAAGGAATCCCGAAGAGAAGAAGATCAAGGAAAAGAGGAGTAAGGAGAGAGAGAAAATGAGTGGATTAAAGGGGAGAAAGGGCTCGCAAACAACCTATGCTATCTTTTTTAGAATAGTTCATACATAGGGTTATACACTTTGATGAATGTTTGTTGATTGATTGCTATATTCCATGTTTGCTTATAGAATTCATGTTAGAATGATGTGATTTCACTTAAATTTTTCAAGGAATAATTTCAATTCTAAAAGGAGGCATGCCAATAAGTATAGATTTATAATTTTTATATCATGTTTAAATTTAGGTTCACTCCATGTAATTTTGATTATCAATATCATGTAATTTCCTTTGCCAACTTGTATATTCTTATTATTTAAAATATAATATTAGGAATTCAATCTATGAAATTAATCCAAAACCCTTGGTCAAAGAGGGTTTTGGGTGAATCCATAGTCATCTCCAAGAAATACATGAAGATGATGAAATTTGACGTAATACATTTACATGCTTAGATGATTGATATGGACAATGAATTTCATGAATCTATGTGTATGAAAGAATGTGTACCACAATGAATTAATGTCACGCCTCGAAACCCGCATGCAAAAATCAGAGTATAATATAGGAAACACACATGCGCGGTGTCATGGATTTCAGAGTGTGACATTAGCATTTCCTTGCAAAAGGAGTCCTTACTTAACTTTACCTACTTAAATTATAATGTATATTTTTTTCATTCTTTTATCTAATCAGATATCCTCAATTTCCAAAACATTCGTAGTGGAAACATAACCATAACAAAACATTCATCATCATCAAGTGTAGCAGAATATATCATCACGCATTCTAAACTACACAGTGGAAAGTAGCTAATAATCTTTAGCATTCATATCGAATAAACTACTACTCTCAAACCATCCAACTAAACATACCATGAATATCTAAGTAGTACTATCAAATAGGCCATCCACACAGGCCAACATCATATCCATCACCTCAAATAAAACTACTAAATAACCAACTCAAATCCTGTCTCAAATAACTCCTGTATCATACATAGAAATGTGCTGGAAATAAAATTGATAAAAAGAAAATAAAAGTGGTCCTCTCGTCTCTGTGATCCATCACATGGACTAAACCATCAATGAAGTGCATCCTATGGATAGCCATCTAAAATGGTGTTAAAAAACATGGGTAAGCTATAAAGCCTATGAGATAACATACATAATGTCTCACAGAGAAATTAAATTTTCATGAGTGTGACTCAATAGTAAATCATAACATGAATAACATATATGAATCAAACTAGCTATAGTAATAATCAGATTTCAATAATTGTGTTAGAAATACTAAATCTAAATCAAACATAAGTCTATAATTGAGATGATAGAGTGTAGCTCATAAGGAAAGTGCAACATGCAATGTAAATGTTTACTACAAAATATTCATACATAAGTAGGCCTTAGTACCCTTCTAGTAAGTTGTTTTAGTTACTAGATATCAAAACCAAATGTATGCCTATGGAAGCCTAATATAACTCTCAAACTCATATAACTCATGAAGGGTTTCTAACAAAACACACATTGGATCAAATCAAATCAACCCATATAGGGTTCCTAAACCAAATCTAGTCAAAATACCTCATATCAAATCCAACAGCTTAGTCCACATGGGGAGTCTGACAATCTGAAATCATATAACCCATGTAAGGTCCTCAACAAAATTGAAATCATATAACCCATGTAGGGTCTCTAACAAAACTGAAAGCACATAACCCATGTAGGGTCTCTAACAAAATTGAAATCACAGAAACCATGTAGGGTCTCCAAGAAAAACTGAAATCTCATACATAAATGGTGGGAAACTAGTATCATCTTCACCTATTAATGTGACCTAATGATTGGGTACCTGAAAGGGGTCATAAGACCAATATAGCCTGCAAAAATTCCTTAGGGCATCAAGGGTTAGCCCACAAAAAATCCCCTAGGGCATCAAGGGTTAGCCCACAAAAATCTCTCACGGCATCAAGTGTTGGTGGAAAACTAGTGTCGTCTTCACTTATTAATGAATCCTGATGATTGGGTCAAAACCAAAACCTCAAATAAGAATGGTATTCTAAATCTATGCATATATAGAGTCGTATCTAACTTTATAAGGATATAATGCGAAAGATGTTCATATAGTAAAAACTCATATGTGAGACCACGTAAATCCCATATTGAAAACCAAATGGAAAGTAATAGCTCATTCTTACACCAAAACCAAGTATGCGGAATTCCTCTTCTAACTTTTCAAAACTAACAATAAGATAAAAGTCCCAAACAAAACATGTAAACACAATGATGCTAACATAGAGCTCATCAGATTAAGTTTAAGTGGATATAATCAAGGGAGAAACATAATAATAGCATCAATGACCAACTAGCATATGAAATAGATAAGCAACAAAGCTTAGAATCAATTAAATTAAGAAGAGACTACCAACTAGCAATAATAATATGAATAGAAATCTCAAGCATGGGGAAATCAAGGCAAATATTAAGCATATATAGTAGAAATCATTTTCCTCTTCGAATTTCTTAATGATTCAATCTTCTTACATACAAACATAGAGAAAAACTTAGGATTCCAATGAATCTATGATGTTAATATAAGAGAACGGGTAAATCTTAGTTAACACATGCTCAAAGTGGGGTAAATCTAGCAATACATATAGAATCTAGAATTTCATGTAAACCCAAGTTTCTAACAAGGCATAATGGAAGGATTCGTTCTATGGAATATGTAGAATCATCAAACTTAGAAAACTCTAACAAAAAGTGATAAAAAACTATAATCACATTCAAAATGACAACTAAAAATGAACGAATGTGTAGAAAATCAAATGAATAGAACAATCACCACAAGAACTAACTAATCCTCCATGGATCTAGTATTTGGAAGAAGGAAACTCACCAAACTTCAAGAACAAGATAAATAAAATGAAGAGAAAACTGATATCTCATCCAAATTAAATATTTCAAATAAATATAAAGACAAGAAATCAAAAGCGTAGCACATCATGTATGAAAACTCACAAAAATCTCATCGATCTAGTAATCAGTTGTCAAACTTCAAAGACTTAACAATCAAGTAATAAAGAAACCAAAATACCAACAAAATTGAAAATTAACCAAGAAGAAAATAGTAAAAGAACAAATGAGTAGCACATTACGTACGAACACTCACCATTCTTGGTTTTTCTCCTTGCTTAAGCTCCAAACTCTTCCAAAACTTCCTTGCTCTTACCTCTATCCTCTATAAAATGGTATGTATCTAGCATAAATTAGATCAAACATGAGGATATAGATAGAAAACAAGTTATCCTTACATATTTTTAGAGTTAGGAGAGAAGCTTACCAAATTGGGAAAGAACTACCACTTTTCTTTCCTAAAGGTCTCTAACCCTTTTCCTTTTTGTTATAATCACTCTAAATGTCCTAAATGAACTATTAGAGGGGTTTTCACTTATTGAAATTGAGATCCGACATGTGTGAGGGTCAAATGGGTAAGTGATACATCATTTGCGTACATGTAAAGAATCCTGAGTGTAACAGGTCATGGGGTTTGTGACATGTCACAACTGTGTGACCAGTTACGAGGTTTGTAACAGGTTATGGCTATGTGACCAGTCATGGGGTTTGTGATAGGTCATGACTATGATCGGTCACGGGGTTTGTGATCGGTCACGAGCAAGTTTTACAACACTCAAGATTTGTACCTCTTGTATGTGATCAGTCACACCATTTTGTGACAAGTCATGGGGTTTGTAGTGTACAGGTCACAACTGATTTTTGCTAAATTCTTGGTTTTCTTCATCTTGGATCTCCAAAGTTAAACCTAAATGATCCTCCAATTTATTCTAAAATATGTGAAATGACAATTTTACCCTTACATGTGTAAAATTATTCTTACCCTTTAGGTGCAACACGGGGTATTACAATTAATATGTGGATGAATGTGTAAATCTAGTTGACGAATTGATAAATAACTGGAGTTAAATAAACCAAACAAAGTGAAGAGAAAAATGAATAACAATTTTTGTTTTTTTTTTTTTTTGTAATTGTCAAACATGTGCACAAGCTGAATGTTGACCCAACTACAGACTCAATTTTGATATTTACAATGGCCAAAGTTGTAGATTCTTTTAGAAACAAAATTTATAGATAATTGAATTATATTTTCAACTCATGAAGAATCAGCTCAATCTAACATCGAGAGAAAGCGTTATGACAAAATACTAAGTGATGCATAGAGCTGCCTAGTGCCCAAGGGGGTGAGGTCATTCAAAGAACTATACACCCATGAACCTCTTAGGTGTGGTCCTTAAGAGGACCACTACCCTAGGGCCTATGGGACTTTAAAGGATTACTTACCCCAGAAGCTCTTGGGTGTGGTACTCTAAAGGACCTTCCCCCTTTAGACTCACTTTTTATGGTGAAAATGACCTACCCTGGAAGCTCTCTAGTGTGGTCCTTTAAAGGACCACCCTATTTTGAGATGACTAGAAACATTTATGGCACTTACCAATTCACCTGTGGTGGTTCCCAGCCCACGTGAAATTATCCAAAAATTGTAAAATTCTACATTGGGAGAAAATTTTATGACTAAAACATTGATTAATGCATAGAGCTGTTGGGTGCCTAGGAAGTGCAATCGTTTGAAGGACTACCTACCCTAGAAGCTCTAGTGTGGTCCTCTAAAGGGCAACCCTGTTTTGAGATGACTAGAAACCTTTATGGCACTTACCAATTCACATGTGGTGGTCCCCGGCTCACGTATAATTGTCCAAAAATTATAAAATTCTGTTTTCCAAAGTCCCTAGAACCATAACATGTACAATGTGTGATATATTTAGATGATTTGTTGAGAATTCAACAAAGTGAGGAATTTAGGATTTCATATGTATATACAACTCAAGGTATTCAAATATAATGAAATTCCATGGATTTTTCATTGGGAGACTTTTCTTTTTTATCTAAATGCTTACATATTAAGGCTAATCAACCAATAAAGTAAAGTGGGAATTCAATGCTCTATCACTCCACACACTTAAGCATCAGCTTGTGGCAACATAAAGAAGAGAGACCTGGGTCCATTCAATGGCATCACATGAAGGATTGTTATCCCTCAACATGGGTCTCTCAAGTGGAGTATTTCTAAGCCACTAGATTACCACTATTTATTCTTGATTTAAGATGACGGGACTAATATGAAACTATACATAGCATTGGTGGTTGGGGTGCCTAACACCTTCCCCAAATATAACCAAACCTCTGAACCCTATATCCCTACTCTGGTTAGACCATGCCTAGATGTTCTTCGAAGTACCCTAAAAAGGTGTCCAGTCACACCTCATTAACTGGTGGCAACTCCAAACTTACATAAAACTATAGATGAAATTCCATAAGCATTAGAAGGACCCCCGTCATCCCAGACCTAACTACGCGAGGTCAGATAACACTATCGAGAGATAAGGGGGCTCACGGCTGCCACACATCCCCGAGCACCCACAACTCTTTATGGGCGGTCTTAATAGTCATAGTTTTCTTTGCAAGAATTTGAATTCTCATGGACAACACTTACTTCTTGGGAATTTTAGTCTTCGCAAGTATAATTTTAGTCTTCGCAAGCAAGACTAGCTTATGAAAAATTCAGATATTTTGGTCATTTAATTTAGATGATTCTAATGGAAAAATTCACAATAACTTATTTGCAATATCAAGGAGCAGGGAATGTTACTCTCATAATACTAACCAAAATTAGAGATGAGAAGAGATGAATGTCCCACCAGGTACACTAGAAATTCAAACATACCAAATTTCGAGTTAAAATGTTTGGGAAATTCAAACATACCAAATTTTGAGTTAAATTTTTTGGAATTGAGTGTCAAATAATATATCCATGTTTATATTGAATGGTTGATTGTTCTATTGTGGAAACTATCCTTCCATTTTTAGAAACGATGACAAAATATTAAATACGTATTTTTCTTCACAGGAAAAAAAACCCTCTAATTAAGACAATGGAAAACAAGACAAGCAAAGATTATCGCATTTACATTTTATTGTTATTATCCTTCTACAATTTCAAAGGCAATAAGACTTCAATGTAAAAGAATACTCTCTTTCCTCCTAAGAGATCATTTGTTTATAGGTGGATACAATGGGAGTTACACCTTCAATTACGAGTAAATAAATTCTCCACTTCCTACACCCCCTCATGGAGTCATCGGTTTCACATGCATTAGGGAGTAAGTATAGCGACATTGATTGCAAGCAATTATAATATTGGTGTTGATTGCAAGAAATTATAATATTGGTATGGGCAAACCAATGTTGGGCTTGATTGTGAGCGAAATTTGATTATGAGCAGTCTTATGCTGGGCTTGATTGTTAGCATTCCTATGCCAGGCTTGAGTGCAAACAGACCCATGCTGGGCTTTATTGCAAGAAGGCCCTTCTAGGTTTGATCACAACTATATGTTAGGCTTAATTGCAAGAGGGCCCATGTTGGGCTTCATGGCAAGAAAACATTTACTGTAACTATACCCCATGCACTGCAAGCAAAAGTTGATAGCTAGCAGCCTCCTGCATAGTGAGCAAAATTTGATTGCAAGCAGGCCCTATGTATTGCGAGCAAAAATTGATGGTGAGCATAAATTAATTGCGGGAAGCTTTTTTATATGTTGATTGTGGGTAGATTCTTTATGGGTAAATCTTTGTCTGCTATGAAATTTTCTTTGCTAATAGCCACATAGTTTCTTAATGTGTCTGAAAGAGGGGGATGGGGAGGTGGTTATGTGACATAGGGATATACACAACCTATTAAAGAACAGTTCTCTTTTTTTAGAAGACCATGTTTAAAGATTAAGTTCCAAGAAGAGGTGAAAAGCAAGAATAACAAGGAATAACTAGGTAAGGAACAAACATTAAATAGGCCATAATAAAAAATTAAGCAATTTCTCTTTCTTTCTTTTTTCATTTTTTTTAATGAAACAATAAAAAATGAAAGGGAAATTCATACAATTAAACCAAGACTATGTTGGATTTGTAGAACTGGAATTAGCTAATATAAGTAAATTTTGTAGAATTGAAACCACATAATGAATTGCACAATTCAAAAAATTCCCATTTGGGTGCCCAAGTTGGATGGATGAAATTAAAACTCAACTTTCTTAATTAAGTTCATCCATAGAAAATGCAAATTTAAATCTTTGCTTACAAGCCTTAAATTATGAACAACATAAGCGTAAATATAAGTTAAGTACAATAAGATAAGAGTAGAATTATGAACAAACCCCCTTCTAATCTCTGAACCCATCAGCTCCAAAACTCCCAATCTTACAACCAATATATCAATTGAGTTGGTAATAGAACTTTAGCCACTATATCTATACCATCTTTAGTTTCGTTTCCTATTATGATGATATGGAATCACAAATTTTTGTGACTGTTGAGCTTTCATCAAAATTGAAGAATTGAGGCAAATTAAAATCATGTATCCTATTTGTGGTTCAAAAAGAAGGGACTGTAGAAGTTGTTTTTAACTTGTAATGGATTACGTATTCATGCAATGACTTGAAGGAAAACTTTGACTATCCAATTATGGGCATCCTGGAAAGACCGGGTAGGAGTTTGCCTGCCCCACTTCAGGGGTTTGGAGTCGCCACCAACTTTGGTTTTTACAGGCGGGGTTGGACACCTGCCTTCTTTCCAGGGGAAGGGAGGATTCAGGCTTTTTAGGACCTAGGCTAGGTACTTGGACCTAGGGTTGACACTCTGACTGGTCTTGTTTTTAGGAATCTGGGTAAGCTGTTTAGTTGCAATTGGGAAAGGTGTTAGGCACCCCAATTACCTACCTTTTTAGGGTGGTTCCTCTAACCTAGCAATTTCTAAGTGCCAGTAAGTGAGTGTATTTATGTGTTTATTTTATTTTATTGGTCTGAACCACCCTTGTGGTGTGATCACTATAATCACACCTAAGACATAGTCTCTGGCTGCCTACATACTCGATCTTGTATGGTTTTGTGTTCCTATGGTCTTGTCAGGATCAGACTGCATGTAGTTCTGAGGATTTGTAAGTCTTGGTAGTTAAGTACATCTGACTTGAGACTAGTTCAAGGTAAGTTCATTTTAGAGTGTTTATATACTTACAGAGTACTCCCCACTACTGAAATGTGTTAGTGAAGGGGGGTTCACACTATGTTATACCAATTTGAGTGTTTTGTAGACCTAATTGGGCTATGGCCGAGTCCTAGGGTCTTTGGGTCATGAACTAGTACGACATGATCCTTAGGGTAGGGTAGAGATTTATAAAAGTCGAAAAGAATTGGAAGGCAATGTTTGGGTCTAGTTACTTAGCTGGATTGCACTAACATAGCAGCCACAACATCAGTGTTGGTTCCTAGATAAAATTCAAGTGTTGGGTATTAAGCTTAGTCTATGTTCAAATGTTAGAGAAGAGTTTTTGATGTTAGAACAAGGGCTTCTTAAGGTTCTGGATTTGTGGGGTTTCATTCCACCCTTTGATTTATTAGAAAAGGGTAAGATTGGAATTTTTCAATCAGTACGCCTGATCTTCATGTGTATGCCTAATCTCTTAGTACGCCTGATCTTCACAGTGAAGTGATTTCAGGCGTATTGTCCCAAATGGACTCCACTTGGTCATTTCAGAAAAACTAAGGGTCTTGAAGTTTTGCATTAAGGGTTTCCAGGGATCTATGGGTCTTTTCATACTATAGGGCCCATGGGGGAAAAATGGTAGGCTATACACCTGAAATAGGCATATGCCTGATCTCAAGGTGTACCCCTGAAATAGGCAGTACACCTGAAATAGGCTATACGCCTAAATTTTAACCCAGTTAAAATTCAGGCGTATACTGGACAGTCCGCACTCAAACGAACATATCTCTCCATACAACTCCGAATTGAGCATGATCGGTCTCTTTAGAAAGCTAAGAGAGAGATCTTTATAACAAGGTATAATGAACATAGTTTCATGGTACACCTGAAATAGGCTATATGCTTAAACTCTAAGTACACTTGAACTCCATGGAAGTGGGAGTTTCTTATTGGTTCTGAGTCAAAAACTAGTAGCCTATTTTTTGAGATTTTGGGCCACCAAAAGTGGTCCAATAGACCTGAAATTTTGTAGCGAGTTGGGTTATCATCCCAGTTAACTCTCTGTAAAATTTTAGCTTTGTTGGACAAGGGTGGACCCCTCTTGGAACTTTTTAATGTGTGGGTTATATACAGCTCAACACAGAATTTGACAAAAATAACAGATTGTGGGGCCCATTATGGGAGTTATACACATGGGATTGGGCCCAAATTTTGTGGAGAATACGAATATCATGTTATGAAGCTACTGGAAGAATTTTAGAGAAAAATAATAATTCTACAGAAAATTATTTAGTAAACAAGATGAACCACTAAATTTTACACAAAACATAAACAATAGAATTTTAATCCGAAATAAATTGTGGTAAAATACTCTAAAGTCAATAAAATGGACTAAAAAAATTAATCTAACTGTATAAATTAGTTAGCTAATACATAGAACAAGAATCAATCAAGCACAAAAATCATAACAACAGAACCAGTCACAATTTCACCTCCAATCATCAGTCAACATCCTACCTACCATCTCGAGGCTGCTCTTCATACCCATATGTCCAGCTCTAAGCAGTACGTCCCTAAGGTTGGGGAATGTTCAATCCCCAACACCTCAGAACATAGGGAGGACAACTTAGCTCCTCTAAGTCTACTCTCACTCCCTGGCAATGTCAGAGAAGCACTCTAATCAGTAATTGCGAGTGAAGAGTTAGACTTAGGTGAGCTTGACCTTGACCAGGTCAACATGCCAGAAACATGGGTACCTAGGGAAGCCATAAAGCATATCCGACAAGCCAATTCGGTAGCAGCAAAGGACAAGGATCAAGTGATGGATTGATTGATCAAGAAAAGAGGCTAGGAAGAGCCGACTCTTCTTTACTCCAGTTTATGATTTCAAAAGCTTTTAATATTTTCTTTTCCCTTTTTTGTACAAAAATTATGTAGACTTGATCCCTATCGACTCATGAAATGTTAAAGCATTCGACCAGTGCATTTATAACGGGTACGTATGCAACCTAAGACAGCTTCAGGACCAGTCACTTTTGTAAAAGTCTTTTTGATTTCTTCACCCTTATAATCAAAGAACTACATGTGGCTTGATCTTAACAGTCCAATGTTTTCAAAAGCACTTATGCTAAAAGTCAAGTATGTAGGCAACCTGAGAAGTAACTTCAGGCTTAATTGCTTTAAAAAAATGTAAATTTGGTCCACCCTGAGGCCAGAACACGTGCGACTTGATCCCAGCTGAACAAGCTTTCTTAAGCTTGTGATTAGCGTAAACATCAGGTATGTAGGCAACTTGGAGCCTGATTCCAAGTCTAGTTGCTTCTCGGGTGTTAAATCTCATTTTCATGTAAATTAATATTAAAATATTTTCTTTCAAAAATAGGAACAAGAAGAATGAAATGATGATGAAATGATGCCAAAAGAGGTGATCAAGGCCTTTGAGCGCCAAGAGAACCAAAATCTTCCATCAGTAGACGACCTCCAAGAGATCAATCTTGGGTCGAAAACCATGCCTAATGTTGTGAAAATTGGGACCCCCAACACTTCAGATTTAGGGTGTGCCCTATTGAACTTGCTCAAAGAATACGTAGACATCTTTGTATGGACTTTTGCAGACATGCCTAGTTTAGACACAGACCTTGTCACCCATAAGCTTCCCATTAACCCGGATATTCATCCCACCAAGCAAAAGCCTAGGCGTCTTAGACCAGAATGGTCCCTAGCCCTCAAAGAAGAAA
>JAOXJP010201202.1:0-12065 GCA_025762735.1 Platanus orientalis
TACGAGATCAAGACGGAGAAAGATTGTCTGTTTTAAGACAGACCTCTAAAAGCGTACCATTGATTGACACATGATGTGCTTTTGAATTTGATGTCTTTTATTGACCACCTATTTTTTCAACTGAACACTTTGTTGGACCCTTTTACCCCCCAAAACATCAGTCTGTTTATAATTCACCATATACAATACAGAGGCATTTTTATCACAGAACATTTGCTTCGGATCAAGAACCATTTAAATTAACGATAATAGCCACGTCTAGATGTGCTGATATAAGATTTTCAGCCAATAATCCAATTATAAAAGTGTCAAGTTATCCCACAACTCAACCACACATCTTTGTAATATTATATACCAAAAATATTCACACATCTTTCCATTTCTCCCATCTCTATTTTCTATCGGCTATGCGATTTCTTTCAAGTTTCAATAATAGCACCGTTTTATTCTATAAACATTCTATCAGTTGCATTCTTTTGGAATAATATAAGATGTTTTGTAGCAGTTGTTGATAATAGATCTCAATGGGATTACTTAAGCGGTTATCAAAACCTAGACGAAGGATGCAAACCATGTCTGTTGGCGAAAGAGTAAGGGTTTTGTCCCATAGATCGCAGGAGGAGGGTTTCAACCATCGTTTTGGAATACCTGATTAGTTTCCGTAAAGAGCAACCTTGATCCAGTTTTTGAGTGTATGCCAGAGTGATGAAGTGGTGATCGAGAAAACCATTCTCCAATCGAAGTGATTTTTTCCCATATTGAGATCGAGGATCTATTAATTGATCAGGCTGCCAAAATAAATGTTCCGATTCTGATATCCAAAGCCCTATCCCACAGCCATCGCTATCACAGTATATCATCACCCCACCATGTTGGGTTTTAGTAAGTTTCTAAACCAATTACAAGCTCTTTCAACATGAGAAATTAACTTGAATCTTTTAAGAGATCTCCCACCATGTTGGGTTGACAGAGGTGAAGGAAAAAAGGTATAACAAGGCTAAAAGGCTTTGGTTTTAGGGTGGGAGTTTGAATAAGAAGGATTAGTTTCCAAAAAGAACAACCTTGATCTAGTTCTTGGGTGTACACCATAGTGATTGAAGTGGTAATCAAGAAATCCATACTCCAATCAAAGTGATTTGTTTCTCATATTGAGAAGATCAATTCATTAATTGCAGGCTGCCAAATTAAATGTTCCTTTGATTCTGATGTTCAAAGACTTATCTTGTATCCATTGCCCCAGCATGTTGGGTTTCAACAAGTTTCCAACCAATTTCAAACTTTCAATGTGAGGGAGTAGGAATTGGTTGGGGCTGGGGACTCTCTTGAAAGTTGGGTCCCATAAGAATAAAAGATAATCTCCCATATAATCCAAAACGTGTGAGAGGAAGAGAGAAAAAAAGTGTTTCCTTATTTTGGAAATAACCTTAAAAAGATATCAATAGGAAAAAGCTATTTACATGAGAAAATTTTGGATATTTTTTAAGAGATCTCTCGTAGTAAGAGAAATAGCGTTTTTCATAGGGTTGAGAGAGGTGAAGGAAAAATTAAAAGTCTAACAAGGTTAAGGGCTTGGTTTTAGGGTGAGAGTTTGAGTAAGAAAACTTTGACATCTTTTACTTTGCTCATATAGTAAATAAGGAATGACACCCGTGGATGTAGACATCTTCACCGAACCACATAAAATCTTCTTCTTGTGTGAGATTGTTGATTTCGTTTCTATTATATTATTGTTTAAGGAAAAGATGTTCTGTCTAGGATTTGGTGTTTAGGATGGTGTCCAGAACACTAGGGGTTGTTATATGGAATAAAATGCATATTCCATATTCAAAAAATGCATCACTCACCCATTTTATTTTATATGACATCTCCTAGTGTCTTTCACACCAAATCCTGGACAAAATATCATTTTCCTATTGTTTATTACATAGATTGTGAGTGGTTTTAGACTCGTATCTTATCATGTGAAATATTAGGGTTATTTTTGTTGTGCCAACAATAGTTTGAGATTTGAATGAACTCGATGAACATGGAATCTTAGGAGATATCCATTTTCCCGGGTTCATGAATAGGTCAAACTCTTAAACTTGTTTTGACGTAATTGACCTTTAAGTTGGAGAAGCCAACCTAAATCTACATTGAGTTCTATTGACTAGAATCAATTGAACCAATCCAACAAGTTTTTGAATTGTGGTTCTCTCTGTTGTGTTTTAGTTGGAGCAAAGAAATCCAACCTAACGAATGGCTAGATGGTTTCTCTTGTGTCCTTAATTTCTTTTCAAGTGTAAAGGGATGACTATAAACCATCTCTGCTTTCTCTTTGTGCTGGATGAGAATTGTATGCCTTCTTTTTTATGTGCCATATGTTTTTATTTTACCTCCTTCATTAGACAATGACAATGGCCACATGATGCTTACACCAATTAAGAATCAACGACATAGGTACTCGATATAGAGTTATAAATCTTAAATCATACTTTCCTCAACATACAAAGAAAAACAATCTTATTGGAAGCCATTGACAATGTATAGATTTATCAGTCCTGACCTCAAAATACTTTATATTTTCAACATCTAGAAGAATTCAAGAGAGATTATAATTTAAATTTCTAGCATTTAAAAGAATGCAACATATACAACGTTTACAAAACAATAGGATAGGTTTATTTGTTATGCAGGATCCCTAGATTTGGAGTCGTATGTAACAAAATAGAAGAAAGAAAATAGCAAAAACAACAATCACACAAAATACACAAATAATTTATGTGGTTCGGCTTGAACCCTACGTCCACAAGCGAAAATGGAAAGATAGATTTCATTATGAATGAAAACAGAGATTGCAATGAATAGTGCCAAGAAACCCTAAATATAAACCCCCAAATCCTATTCTCCACAGATTGGGTCGAAACCTAAATCAAGTCAAGAATATGGGTAAAAAAATTATGTTGCTCACCTTTGCCCCTTAAATGGGTCATATCTGGTTTTTCTTCGAATTGTCATCCAGGTTACATATTGGCTTAAATTTTAAACACACTTTCCCAACAAATCTCCACTTGGCTTGAATTTTACCAAGTTCTAAGGTATAAAAAAAACTCTCATCCCATCTTCTCCACACAATCTCGAAGGGTAACTCTCAAATACTACAAACATCAATCAAATCCAAGAAATTCTTAAACTTGAAAACTGAAAGTGACATAATCATCATGTCTACTGGATTATCTTCAATGCCAATAGTCTTAACAACAATTTGGCCCTATGAGATGATCTCACGGATGAAGTGATATCTAACGTCAATGTGTCTGTGATACACTGATTTTCAGTCAAATGTATATGATTTTGATTATCACAATGCACAATAGTCAAACCCTATTTCAGGCTTAACTTTCCAATAAGCCTCTCAACCAAATAACCTCTTTTACTACCTCAATCACCGCCATATACTCGACTTTAGTAGTAGACAAAGTAACTGTTGCTTGTAATGTTGTTTTTCAACCTACTGTGCAACACGATAGAGTGAAACATTACTTGTTAAAGATCTCTTGTCATGATCATCAGCATAATCAGAATCTACAAATCCAACTGTACAACCATCAAGTCCACCTATTTTATCAAACACCAAACCCACATTTGCAGTACCCTTCAAATATCGAAGTATCCATTTCACTGCCTAATAATGCCCTTCCTTGGATGTTCTATTTATCTACTTACAACACTAATAGCATGTGAAATGTTAAGAGTGCAAACAATACCATACGTGAGGCTCCCAACTACACTAGCATGCAGAACTTGAGACCAGTAATTCTTCTCCCCCTTGGTCTATGGTAATAAGCTTGCAAAAAGTTTAAAGTGAGTT
Source organism: Platanus orientalis (assembly GCA_025762735.1). Taxonomy (NCBI): domain Eukaryota; kingdom Viridiplantae; phylum Streptophyta; class Magnoliopsida; order Proteales; family Platanaceae; genus Platanus; species Platanus orientalis. The sequence continues at coordinate 3,851 of JAOXJP010201202.1, forward strand.
GCAAGTGGAGTACCCACAGGTTTAGAATCATTTTCAAAGCATTCAAATACTTTTGAGAAGCTATAACAAGTATAACATTCCTCCTTTTCTAACCATGTGAATCTCCGAGCCCAAAATCTTCTTTACTACAACCAAATCTTTCACTCATCACTAAGTTACACCTTTAACCCATTGATTTTCGACATGTTCTTGGCAACAATATGTCATCAACATATATTAACAAGTATACAAAAGAATCATCTAAAAGTTATCTAAAATAAACACAATTATCATATTGACTTCTAAAAAATTTATATCCAAGATTAAACTGTCAAATCACTTATACCATTGTCTAAGTGATTATTTCATAACATACAAAGACATTTTTAGGAAGCAAACATAGTCTTCCTTACTTCAGACAACGAACCCCTCTACTTAATGCATATAAATCTACTTCTCAAGTTCACCATGTAAGAAAGCCATCTTAACATCAAGTTACTCTAATTGTAAGTTAAACATAGCAACATTGGCAAACAACACATGATTATTGGCCATTATCATTGTCCAATGAAGAGTCTTATTCATGTATTTGACCATACCATTTTGTTAGAGCATGTGTCTAACTATGCGATGCCTTGCGATTCCCATCCTCACAGAACATATCGAACTCACATGAACAACACTCCAAGCCATTATCAATTCTTGGTCTCTTAATCTACTTTTCTACCTACTTTTTAATCAAAACATTTCATTGCTTGAAGTTGAGAAGCACTTCATCCTTATGCTTCAAAGTAAATAGCCAGATATTTCTTAAGTAATCATCAATGAAAGTCAAGAGATACCTAGAAACACCCTTTAAAGGAACATAGGATGAGCCCCAAAGATTATAGTAGATATAATACATTGTACTCTTGGTTTTATGGACTGTCGAACTAAACTTAATCATGCGTTTCTTCCTGATGACATAATGCTCACAAAAGTCCAACTTCTATGTTTTTTTTACCATAAAGCAAACTTTGCTTGCTCAACACTATCATACCCCTTTCACTCATATGACCTATCCGCATATTCCATAGGTGGGTAGTGTCAACAATTAAATTTGTCAATGATGAAACCATAATTACATCTAAAACCGTGCTTCCCTAAAGCACACCTCCAGTATTACCAAAGAACTTTTTGTCACCCTCATAACTTCATCTTCAATGGTACACTTGTAACCATTAAAGTCAAAAGCATCCCAAAGAAATGAGATTCTTCTTCAATTTTTGTGTATATCAAACATCCATCAAAGTCCTAATTATCCCATCATGCATCCTGATCTCGACTATTCTAATTCCTACAATTTTACAAGACATATTGTTCCCCATCAAAACTACACTGTCATTCACCACCTTATAGGTTGTAAACCTATTTTAGTTTGAGTACATGTGATATGAGGAACCAGAGTTAATAATCCACTCATCTGTATATACATTACAAAAATTATTAAAAGGAGATTTTCAGAACCATCAAAATTTTTTCTACAACGCTAACAACTTCCTTATGAATTTCCCGATGTCTATATCCGAATGATCCTAAAAGGGGGGTGAATATGATCCCTTCCAATTTTACTTACTTGGCTCCTTTTTATTATTTAACTTAATTTAACTAACTCAATTATAATTAACTTGACCACTTTAGCACAATTGTATTAACCAACTTAAAATCTTACTTTATTCCACTTAATTTAGTTGTAGGGAGTTTAACTACTTAACACATGAATTAACATAAGAAATTGTATACTCTTGGTATGCAACAAGAAATATAACACATGTAAATAAATCATGCAATCAAATAACCACACAAAAAGGCACACGGTATTTATAGTGGTTTGGGGAAGTGTCCATTGACTTTGGTGGAAACTCCAAATAATATAGATTGTATTTTTTGTTTGTTTTTTTTGTTTTTGTTTTTTGTAGTTGCACAACCTCTTCTCAGGTAGATATGTCTATGAATTTTAATTTGATGGAGAGATCTTTCTATAGATAGGAGATGATTTGTCAATTCAAAACCACTCCCCAAGCTTTCCACTTGGTTTGGCTTTGGATAGGAAAGCTAATTTGCACAACCTCACTCAGATTTGTAAGTGTTTTTTAGCAATAGGGTTGTCTAATGTTGCCTCACACAAGATTTTGGATTTTTCAATATACAAACTGCTAGGGATTTACCTCTTTTTCATAGAATCATTCCTTAGTCAAGGGAAGGCCTTCTCCTTTTATAGATTGTTCAAAACCTCATATAGAAGATCCTCAATGGTCAAAATTCTGGTCATTGCAATTTTCCAGAATGGAAAGATTTCATGCAAGACAATATGATCGATCGAGCTATTTTTTATTGATCTAACTTCGATCGATCAAGAGGCTTTGATAGATCAAATGTCTCTCAGCTAGGATACCATTATGGTTAATCAATTTAGGACCTTTCAATCAATCGAATGGATTTGTCTTAAGACCCGATCTAGTTCTAGTTGATCAATTTAGTACTTTCAATCAATCGAGGGGGTTTTGGTTTCCAAACCCATTTTGGTCGATCCATTGAGCTAGTTTCGAATTATTTTTACTTATTTAGTTTAATTTTTCTTGGCAACCTTTGGGTATCCACCAATGGTTCATGGGGAAGGTCTCTATGAACCACCTAGGGTCATTGGTCTTGGTCTTTGTCATGATTACTTACCAACCAACCTTGAGAGTCATTTTACCTTGAAGTATGAGGTTAGCTTCTTGAGGTACCCTTCTTTTGGAGTTTGAGATATCCTTACAATTCTTCACTTTGTAGCTACAACGTCTCTTGCCTCTATAAACCTTCCTCATCTAGTCTTTTGTAGTTTTCCTCTTGAAATTCTTCCTAAATTTAAGACTTACATGACTCATGAATTATACTTACAATGGCATACATGTAATATTACAAACATGGGCCAACTACATACTACATGTACTTTTTATATTTAGAATGGAATTGACAATCTTACAAACCATTTTATATTAACACCATCTTCTTTTTCTTTAAGCTTTGGACAATCTCACCTAAAGTTCCTTAGCTTATAACAATAATGGTAAAAGGAAAAGAGGCAAGCTTGACCTTTATTACCTGAACCCTTTTCCTTCGTTCTTCCTCTTGCAAACAGACCTTCAGCTTGACCCTCACCCTCATCTTCAGACATCTTCTTTCTTAACTTGCTAGATTGCAAGGATGCTTTAACATCCTCCATAGACTCTTAGAGTAAGATAGTAACGAAGGGTTCATATGATGAAGGTAAATAACACAAAATAATAATAGTTTGATCTTTATCATCAACTTTAATATCAATATATATTCTTTAAATCCATAATGATTTTATTGAATCATCAATGTAGGTTTTAAGAGATATACTATCTTCTCATCCCTAATATATCGAAGCATAGTTTCAAATACAACATGTTCGTGAGAGACTTGGTTAAATACAAGCTCTAACTTGAGTCATAGTTTAGTCACAGAAACTTCATCTGTAACCTCTCGCAACACTTCATTGGCTACGCACAACTGAATCACGATGAGTTTTTAGATGTTGAGTTTCTCTTTGTCATCTTCCAACATCGTTGCAGGAAGTTTTCATTCATCACCAATGTTTTGAACAGTCCTTATTGAATCAACAATGCACACATCTTAAACGTCATAAACTAAAGTTGTTCTGCCACCTATCGAATTTCTCTACTTCATATTTTGCCAGCATGTCAAAAAAAAAAAAAAAACCTAATCAATTTACCTAGGGTTTTGATGATACCAGTTTGTTGTGTGGATCCCCAGATTTGGAGTCCTATGCAACAAAATAAAAAAAAATAAAAAAGAAAATAGCAAAAATAATAATTACACAAAGCACACAGACGATTTACATGGTTCAACTTGAAGCCTACGTCCATAGGTAAAATGGTGAGAGAGATTTCACAATGAATGAAAACAAAGATTGCGATGAATAGTGTGGTAACACGAAACCCAAGAAACCCTAAATATAAAGCCCCAAAACCCTATTCTTTGTGGGTTGGGTCGGACCCCAAAATGGGTCAAGAATACGGGTAAAAAAATCGCGTTGCTCACCTTCACCCATAAACAGATCATATTGGGTTTTTCTTCGGATTGTCATTTGGATTACATCTCAGGTTAAATTCTAGACATTTTCCCAACATTATCTCTAAGAATTTCGATGGCCATTGGCAATTATTGTTGCTTTTGAGAGGAAAAATTGGTTGCCAATGAAAAATGGATATGATAAAAGAATTGATAGAATGGTGGGTACTTTTGGTATTTATGGAAAAATATATTTCAAAGATTATATGGTTGAGTTATGGGGCAGTGTACCACATTATAATTTTAATTGTTGAAATTGGTATTTAAGCAAATCTAAACTTGTCGCATAACCATTCAGTTTTTTTTTGGGTAAAAAAAAGTTGCATCTTTGATTAACAAAAATGGTGAGGTACATTTCGCTCTTCAAATAGCGCTATAAATTTCATATTTACATCAAATATATCAAATTTCCATTCGCCCTCCTTGTTTTCCTTTGCTGTTCTTGTAGCTATGTAATGTGCCACATTGTTGCCGCTTCTAGGAATATATGAAATCATAGTTGTAGAGCTTAGTAAAGACCTACAATCTTGAATAATATTTGCAATTCTCCATGGTGGTTTGGTGTCATTATCCTGTAATAGCTTTGTGAGTAGTTGGCAATCTCCTTCGATGATAAAACCATTGGCATTAATTTTTTTAGCAAGTTGTAATCCAAGAAGAAAGGTTTATGCTTCTGTTTCCTCCGCTGTGCTTCCCTCAATAATTTTGGATGTACCTTCAAGAAGAAACACCATATGATCTCTTGCAATGCAAACAACTGCTCCAGTTGGTGCAGTGGCTCTGTCCACATTTATTTTGATGTGTCCTTATGGAGGAGGGGACCAATTAGGGCTTAATATTGCACTGTTTTGTGAGGATATGGAATTTTCATTGAGTGTTCCATCAGGTGGGTTGTTGAGGGCAATGAAAATCTCATTGTGCATCCTAGATGCTTTGTTAATGATGTTGCTGGCTAGGGGATGATGATTATTGAAGATTTTGTCATTCCTGGCTTTCTAGATAGACCAAATCAAGAGAGTTCCCAGACTTAAAGCATATGTGTCAAGCAATAATGAACACCAATCTCCCATCCATTCTTGAAATGATTTCTTATTTCCATGAGTTCTAAGGCCCAATGGAAAACCAAACCAGATTGATTGTGAAAATTCACAGTTGAAGAATAGATGATCAACTGTTTCAGTTTCCTTTTCGTAAAAAGGACACAAAGGGTCCAATGACTTAATGAATTTAGCTAGGTTCCCTTTGACTACAATGGCATTGTGTAGACCCTTGGAGGCGAATTTTTTAGTTGTCATAATCCCTTGAAAACTTTATTGAAGATGGAATCCAAATAAGTGGAAGATGAGGCATTTTTCTTCATGTATTGAGTGTATATTGATTTGGTCGAGAAATTACTTGATGGAGTGAGAGTCCAGATTAGTGTATCATTTCCATTCCTATCCACTATGTTGAGATGGATCTTCTTTATGGCTTCCACCACATGTGTTAGGAATAATTCTGTCAGGATATCCAGTTTCCAATTGTAGGTAGATTGGTCAATTAGTTCAACTACCTTCTTCTTGAAAGATCCTGTGATATTTTTAGTGATTCTGAAAGAAGGTCTGCCAGGAATCTAAGGATCATCCCAAATGTTGGTGTTGTGTCCGCTTGCAATAGCCCAACAAATGTTTTCTTTAAGTAGGTCCCTACTACTCAAGATTGCTTTCCATGATGAAGTTGCAAACTATGAATGTTTTGTCTCCCAGAAGCTTGACTTTCTCAAGTATTTCACCTTTAGTAGTTTGACCCATCTATCATTCGGATTCTTTATAAATCTCTAATCCAATTTCACCACTAAAGCATTATTGACAGCTTTCATTTCTCGGATTCCCAAACCTCCATTTGATTTTGATTCTTGAAAAATTTGTCATGCCTTCAAGTAGATCTTGCTTTTGCCTTCTTGTTTCCCCCACTAGAAATATCTTTGGATGCTGTTAATCCGTTTATAGATGGTTTTAGGAATGAGATTGATCGCCATATGGTAACAAGGAATAGATGCCAGTACTAACTTGATTAGAGTGGTTTTGCCAGCTTGTGACAATAATTTTGATTTCCACCCCTTCAGTTTGGTTTGATATTTTTTAATCAGAAAATCATAAGTATCCTTCCTAACATCCTTTTGGAGGAGAGATTTGCCTAGATATTTATCCTCTTTTTTCATCAACTGGACATCAAAGAAGTTAAGAATTTCTAATTTTCTTCCTTCATTGACATTCCTACTGAATAAAAGGGCTAATTTTGTGTAGTTCACCTTTTGGCCTGACCATTTCTCATAGGTCTCCAGAGTAAGCTTGAGATTTTCAGCATCCTGCATATTAGTCCTTTCAAAAAACAAGATATCATCCGCAAACATTAATTGGGAGATCTTTGGTGCATACCTATTGATTCTGAGTCCTTCATAAATACCTTGATCAATCATCTTGTTAATCAGTAGGGGCAAAACTTCTCCCCACAGATCGCAGTGCTACCTCTGTGGGTGTAGATCATTGTATCCTGGGAGATAGACGTCCAAGTAATCGTTAGCACCAAATCTCGGGGACTGGGGACTTGAAACTGGTGAAACACACGTAGCAATCGGAAAAAGTGGGTATTCAAAAATAAAATAAAATAAATAAATAACCCAAGATACCTTCATCTTTTACCCTTTATCTTGAAAATTTGCCAATGATTTCTAAAGGATTTATATATTATTAATTAAAAAAAGAAGTCTAAATACAACTATAAAAGTTAGCAATCATTTGTTGTAAATTGATCAAAGCCTTAACGACTAAGATTGTGATTGGGACCATATTCGTGATTGTTAGCAATAATAGCAATTGGATTATTTTACAAACCCAATTCAATTTTTTCAAGGTTGAATAAAAAAAATCATAAAAACAATAATATATATTGGGACCACAACCCCTATAAAGGTGTACCACCCTCCCAGTGTAGAGGATTTTCTCGTTATTAAAATTATACATAATGAAACTTATTTAACAACTATGTCTAATCTAATATCAAATATTATACATGCACATACATATGTACATAATATATCAACTTTATAGTTCATTAACAAAAAATTTATCAAAAAATATATATATATATTGTTTACAAATAAAATTTTAGGTTAGGTCTTGATGCACATATCATCTTCTAAGGTTGGCCTGAGCATGGCCCATGGTCTAGATGCCTTGTGGACTTCATGAATTGGTTGATGGAGACCATCATACTCTTGGTCAATTTGACCATTTTAGGTTCATATGATTGTGTTGTCTTGGATGCATGAAAATATCTTCTTTCAAACCACACTGTTATGTCTGTGCCGGGGGGGAGGGGATGTTATATGAATGGATATTTGTTATTTGTTATTGGTTCTATTGACTTTGTTGTCATTGATGGACTTTATTTCACTTAGTTTAGTATGGATTGATTGATGGATATTGGGGTAGATATATCACACATCTAAGTCATGCTGTGATTTGTTATAGTATGGACAGCATAACTACTGAAATTTTTAGTACTTTTTTTATTTTATTTTTTATAAACTTAATAATGGAATTATATGAGTGGATTAGACGATTGGGAGATCAAACATGAGAAAGTTAAAATAATTAAAGTTAGAGACGAGTTGTTGAGCGTATTAAAAACAAATAACTATTTGGTTTTCTAATTGGATATAGGCTGATTTGATATTTGTCCTCTCGCACTTATTGTTTATTATTTTCTTTCCTGTACTCATTCTTTTGAAATAAAGAAGGTGAAAACTTTTCTATTTGCATCTTTCGATTTGATGCATATTTCACCCTAGAGGGTTACGAAGATTTCTTTGGACATATCCCTTATTTATATATGTTAATGTTTATGAATAAAAATAGAAGAGTACCATTTACTACAAATAATTGGAGTAGAATTACTATTTATACTTAGAATCAACAAAACAAAACCTATTGTAAAATAATGGATTTGTGGTAGGTTTTAGTTTGGACAAACTAATTCCAGTCAAATATATATATATATATATATATATATATATATATATATATATATATGAAATTTTAAAAGTTTTATATTT
>JAOXJP010201213.1:0-12065 GCA_025762735.1 Platanus orientalis
TAATTTTAAAATAATTAGTATATTATATATAATACATATATATTATATATGTAAAAGTGTGGGCTTCGGGCCGGGCCGAGGTAAGCCCAAGCCCGGCCCTCAATAAAAATGCGGGCATCGGACCGGGCTCGGGCCTTCACCGGGCTTAGCTCGGGCCGGGCTTTTTCGGGCAAATTTGAGGGCCGACCCGGCCCATGCCCACCCCTATTGTGCTTAGGGACCAAACTCTCCCTGTAATCTCCTTCCACAAGATTGTTTGACGTTCTTCATCTGTTTCTACATATCACTTTGCGTGAGGACAAGAGAATGATATGAATATGCTAATCAATCTTGCACTGTTTCTTTGACTTCAATTTGTGTGTGTATGTGTGTGTGTGTGTGTTTTGTTTTTAATTTATGTTTACCAGCGACTCAGTGACCCTTTCTTAAATGCTTTTAATCTTAACCTTCTAACCATTATTCCACTTGCGTAAAGGAAAAAGGCCGAAGACGAGGAAGATTGATCTTCTCTTTACTCTCTTATATACGTAGTTTCCTTCTTTTATTCCCATTCACATGGTTTTATATGTCTTCTAATTCGTTATTTTCAGGTCTCAAATGCCCATCATAGCCATTTAAATTAAGGATAGTTTTCTTGTTGCTTTTAAAAGTTGCAGATCCATTTGAAAGAAGTCAAAAAGAAGATATTTGTAAGATTTGAGAAAACACCTTTTTAAATCTTAACTAGGCTGTTCAAATACAAAGGTGACAATAATGTCTAATGCTGCTTGGACCATTATTATTAGTATCATTATTATTATTCCCGAGGCGCAAAAAGATAAATGAAATTCACTTTATTACAAGTCATAACAGCAAACAATTAGTGAGAGGGATTAGCTCACATGTGGCACAGTTAATAACGAGTGATTATCAACAGAATTATTAATAATTGCAAACATCTTGCCTTTTTCCTAAGTTGGTCCCTCATGTCCTATTTCCCCTTGAAGTGGTTGGGAATTTTTCCTTAAACACCATAATTCAAATGTCTATTGTCCATCGACCGTGAAACATGCTCATTTGACAATTGGGTACTTAAATTACAAGGAACTTTCATGTCTTTATATCTTCTTTAAGAAAAAAGAAATCTTCTTTAAGAAAGAAAGAAAAAAAGAAAGAGAAAAAGATTCTAAACAAGGAACAATAACTAGAAAAACTGGTTAAAACACAAGTCTCCGCAAAGTTGGAAAACAATATATTGTAACTTAACAGTTATTCAATGCCAGAAGGTCAAGAAAGTTGGCGACCTGGTGACAAAGGAGCTGGCAACTGATCTTTTTCACTGTTTTTCTTTCTTTCTCATTTTTTTTTCTCTCTTAAAAGATGGATGATCAGCTTATCTTTTTGTAACATGAACAAAAAAATCACAAGTAGACAAAACCCATGTTAAAAGACAAAAAACCCATGCTTTTTTGTTCATGCTACAAAATGCTATAGGAAAATTTGTTATAGTTTATCCCTCTTAAAAAGAAAGTGAAGCAAACTTTCAATGCCGCTGACTTCGTTCACGACGGCCATGATAAAGTGAACCCTTTATTGTGTCAAGGAGACAAAATCATTTAAGCTTTGGTAATTAGAAATGAAGGGGTGTGAAGCTAGGAACAGTGAGAAGCACCTTTGCGTACGCAGTGAATGGTAGGCCAATTTCTTGCTCTCTATCATTACTCCTTTGCAGTTTTGCAATCTTGAAATGCAGACTTTACTAACCCACTAAGCTGGTGGTGGGAGGGTAAGGCTTCCAAAGCCACATTTATCACCTTATTATTACCAATATTAACAACCAAACAGACAAACAAACAACAAAACGACACTTATCTCATGATAGAGATAAATTATACGTAAATATGATTTGATTAGAGGAAAAAACAAGATATGATAATGATATGAACCAGTGAATGTTCCCATTTTTTAACTATAGAAGATGAAGATCATGGAAGATATGGTCTGTCAATTACAAAAATCAAAGAAAGGAAAAGAGAGGATTTTGAGGTTGATCGAAGAAGATGCTAAGTCAAGATTCTCACAGGCAAATTGCATCATGGGGACCCATTTCTCCTGGGTTTATAGGTGTGTACAACATTTACTTATCCATTATGAAGAATGATGGGTGCTCCCTATGCTTAGGGTTTGAACCTTGGATACCCTAAATTACTTTAGAGAGAGAGAGAGAGAGAGAGTTGCATGATGCTTAAGAGAGACGTGTTTTTTTTTTTTTTTTTTTGATAAAAGATATAACATATATAAATTAAGAGAAAGGGGTTGTTCAAAGGCAGCAATATCAAAGTTTAGGTCATCTTTGAGTCAGAGTGGGGGAGATAAGGACCAAACCTCAAGTGATTTGGATGCAACACCATGCTTGGTCAAGTAGTCAGCCACAAAATTAACACATCATTTTACGCGAGAACATTTAAAAGCAGTAAAAGTTTGAAAAAAATCAAGACAATCATGGATGAGACTAATGGACTAAGAAATCTCTCCATGAAAATCCCAAAAGAGGGAAATAACTTCACGAGGGAGTCACCCTCTAGAATCAAACAACTAAGCCTCATATCATGGACTGTAAAAAGAGCCATCCTAGCATCCCTGCATTCAACCATTAAAGAAGAGTCCGGAAGACATTGATCCAATCTAGCATGCACAAAAGAACCCCTATATGATTCTTATTTGATGTTCCTAACGGTTATATGTATTGTCTAAACGACCAATTAACCTCAAGTAATTAGGATAAGGCTTTGTTGAATTGAGTTGAATTGAGGCATACTCTTTTAAACAACATATAACCAACTAACCAAGACCAGATAGATATTACATGGTTCTTATTACATACTTTAGAACCATGGCATAGAACCTAATGTTCATAGACACAACTTCGGTATACAGTAACATTTAATTAGTTGTTAGAAGTATACTCTTTTCACTCCAATGTTAAAAGGCAAAACAAACCCATGTTAAAAGACAAAGTAACCATTCTTTTTGTTCATATTATAAAAAGCTATAATAAAATTTGCTACAGTTGACCATTCCCCCACTCGGAGAGGGAGGCAATGGCAGAAGCTGGTATCGGAATGTAATCCCTACATACCCTAGTCTCTGATAAGACCAATTGTTTGTGTCTCAATTCTCGAGATTGAGACCTCCTGATCTCACTTTTGCCACACTCAAGACATTCTCAGACAAAAATCTCGCGTTCCTAGCAAGATATCCTTTAACCGCCACCAATTTGGTAGAAATCAATAATTCTTATTGGAAACGTAGCTAAACATTACATGAACTTTCTTTGATGGTTTCAAGATTGTTCCAAGAGGCAGTTTCATGACAAATTAGAAAAGCGAAATTTTGTGGCTTTGATTGCTCTCTTGGTCTAGCATTTATGGAAACAAAGGAATAGTTTTATTTTCTACAAAAATTAGTTAAATATGGATAATATGTTATTTCTTTTTTGCAGGATATAGGGGGATTAACATAATCCCTTCTCTATCGATCAAGTTAGGGCCAACCGGATTTCCCCTCCCACGATAGTCCAATGATCTCCTCATAATCCAAAATGGAAAAAAAAAATCAATGTTGATGTAGCTTTTAAAGAAGACGACGTTTTGGTTGGCTTCTGTGTGCACAGAATCCATGTACAATGCATCTGCATGGACTTAGGAGTGTTTGCAATATCACTAAAAAGTGATTTACACTTTTTGGCGCACATGCTTATTGCTTTCTAGTGCTGATGCAAGCACTTCCAAGTCCTTGCACATGCATTGTACATGAATTTTGTATGCACAGATTCCAAGGGGCATTTCAGTTGGTATGAGAGCTATTTTGTTCAACTCTAATAGGCATATTGAAGTTAAAGGTGTAAAGGTATCCAGAAAGATGATTATTTAGATGTTCTTGAAGGGGAATATTATGCTATTTTGTTAGGTCTAAAACTTGCCCAGATACATTCGATACATCATAGAGAGTGATTCTCAATTGGTAGTTCAAGCAATCAATGCGGGTTTCAATCTATACTCATAGTTTCCTTTTTGCTCATATAAATACCATTAGGAAACATTTTGATGAATGTTATATTAATTATGTATATAGGGATATAAACTTCCAAGGTCATGATCTGGTTCATCTTGTATTATTAAACTTGGTGTTAGAACTGGACGAACCTGTTATTTAGTGATGACAAAGTGTCTGTAGTGTAGTTGGCACATATTGTTTTTGGGGTTCAAAAAAGTGCTCGGGTGCCAAAAAAAAAAAAAAAAAAAAACAAAGACACCAAATTTAAAAACACATCATGTATTAATCAATGCCATGCCTACATAGTCTTGTGTTAACACAGACAATCATTCTCCTTTAATAACATGCTTTCATTTATACAAAAAAAAAAAAAAAAAAAACTCATTCTCTCAAACCAAAGCAAAAGTTGTGTAACCAAAATTGATGTGACCATGTGTGATGTGCACTGTTGATTGACATGTTTTTGTACTGGATCTCTTTTTGGGGAAAAACATTAGATACGGGAATCAGTTTTTCCTGATGTATTAGAATGACATCAGGGTTGGACACATTGGCATTGAAAGTGTTAAGCACCCCCCAAAAAATGAAACACTGATGTGTCAGCCCCCTTATATCATTTTAATACATCAGGAAAAACTGATTCCTCGTACCTAATCCCAGTCCCTTTTTTTTGGACACCTACTTTTTGAAATTAACATTTTTTTATATTACAACCATATAGTTACCACATGTCAGCCCATAGTGTGGTCACATATTTGGTGACTAAAAAATTGTTCCCCAAGCGAACATATTAACAAAACATGTAGACAGTAGAGTTGGATCTTAACATTTCATGGGTCCCACCAAAGCAATTAGAAATCTGAAAATCATACGATGAGATAATCTTAACCACTTGATCTTAATTTTTTATGTTCCAAAAAACTCCATGATAAAAAATAATCTAATATTTTATCTTATTGATCCCTTGGATTAATTCCGTTTCCTGCACCCAACCATCAATTATGAAATTTTTTTGCTTTGTTTTTATGGTAAGTCAATGTTTTGCTGAATTTAAGGTTATTTCCAATGTCCACTTAGGAGGCTTCTTTTGAAGTGCCCTAAACGGTTCTATAGAAGTTTAAAATTGTTATCCGTAAAAAACAGCATATAATCGGTAAAATAGGAGAAAATTTAAAAAAAAAAAAGAAAAATGGAATCAGAATTCGGAAAGAGATATTTCTAATTTTTTTTTCCTTTTTAATTATTACGAATATAAAAACCAATTGGTTTTATTAGAACTAGCTTCCTATAAAACTGACCAGTTTTAACCGGTTTTGACCAGTTTTCAAGGTTATATGTGGTTTTTGGCATATATCGGTTTTAAGTTTCTATAGAATCATTACTGTTCAAATTGGGTCCGACCATTTGGTCCGATCCAATTCTAAAACCATGGTAGAAATTTGTTAAAACTTAAAAGTGTTTTTATTTTTTAATCAGAATTTGGTGCCTGATTTTGGATGCTACATTTTCAACTTAACACTTCTCTTGACGTTTTTGAACCTTAACATACCACGTTTTAGCCTATAATTGGTCACAGAGACTCACATCACAGAACATTTATTGGAGAATTGGCTAATGACCGCCACTAGCCGGTAAATCAGAGAAAGGGTTACCGGCCGCGCGAGATCCTGGGCGACAGAGATATTTATCAGTAAATGACGGAGATCGCGCTTCACGGTCGGAGTATCAGATTTTGGTCGGACGAACAAAACCAACTTTCTCTCTCCTACCCTACCTTGTTAATCACTTAAACCGCGAAAAAACCGCTACTTTCACCATCAGAATCTTTACCCATCTTATAAAATCCGCCTTCTTTTCTGTCACTTCACTTCATGTTTAAACATCAACCTTCATTTTCTTCTTATTATGGAAGGGAGAGCTTAAAAATCATTCTTTTTTCTCGCCGGAAAACCACTTTTCTTTTGTTCAGTAAGGCTTCGTGGTTAAAAAACCGCTTTTCAGTGTTGTGGAAGCTCTGAAATTACGAAAAATAACGATTTTTTATTGTGGGCAAGCTTGCATTTTCAGCTCCGTAAACTGCTTTCACATCAAATAGCCATCTTTAGAGCGTAATCCACCTTCATAGCTGAAGCATCTGTCGATTGCGATCTCTGCTCATAAAACCCACTTCAGATTTCGTTCGAAATCCATCCTTGTGTTGAAGGATCAACTAAGAAATCGATTTTCTTATGGGCGACGATGTGAGGAGACATTCACCATAGGAACCCAGTTTGCTTGCTCTGTTTTTCTTGTTCTGGAGAGCATATAAACCAGTCTCAACTGTTCTTGATTCATTTAAGTGGATTCTTTATTGGGGTCGTCTATTCTGCTCCGAGGTTCGTTCATGGAAATATATCTGTTGGTTCAGGTTGCGGAGCCGGCAATGAGACGGCACAGAGATTTAAGAAAGAAACAGGCAGGGAGAGGATCTTGCCGTGGAAGTTAGGAATAATCACTGTGTGAATACTAAGATTAATGGTTATTCGTTTCGATTTGTAACATTCGTGAAGCAGAGATGGGTTCATGGATTAAAGAGCAGCTAAGGAGTCTCTGTTTCAGCAATGGATGGTCGTATGGGGTTTTTTGGAGCGTCCATCGTCGTAATCCCATGTAAGCCTAGCTGCATTTGTGTTTCTTTATTTGTTTAAGCTTCATGTGATCTCTCTTATTCTGATTGATTAAATTTGGTATCTTTCAAGCTATTGATAGGATTTTTGACGTGTTATAATTCTCATGTTTATTCCAAGATTTGATTTTTATTCTTCCCTTACTCTTTTTGTTCTTATTTTTGCCTTTTGTTTTCTTCTGCTTGGCTCTTTTCTGTACCCTTTTCTTTTTATTATCCTTTTGATTATCATGGCTTCTTCTAATTTGGCTAATGATGCTCAGACAAGTGTCGTTTAAGAGAATCCCTTAGTTTTTTTTTTTTTTTTTTCAATGGATTGGAAGTCCAGGAAGAAATGTTTATATTGGTAGTAAGGTCGATGTGGGCTTCAAATCTGGTTCTGGATTGTTGTGAACTTTTTTCTGCATCTTCTAATATCCAACTGAGCTTCGTTTATCTAATCTCACTTTCTCCATGGGCCCTGATATTTATTAAGGAAGACCTGGCCTTTTTTGCATGCGAAAATTGTCAGAGTAGCAATTTTTTTTGTATGGGATCATTCTGTACTAGTTCTAGTTAATTTTGAAAATTTCATCCTTTGACATTATAGATAATGCACTAACCTCTTTTTGTTGATGGAAGTCTGGAACCAGTTTATGGTATTGAATGTGAAGCAATGATTTTGGGAATATGTCTGGGTGAGGTTTCGCTGTTACAGCATTTGGAGCTGTCCCTTACTGGTCTTAGATAACATTATTTTTCAGGTTGTTGACCTTGGAAGATGCCTTCTACGGAGAACAAATGGGGATCATTATGGACAAGATGCTTCAACGGGTCCACATGCTGGGAGAAGGGTATGCTGGACATCATATGATGTTTTTGGGTCTAAGTCTCCTTATCTGCAGTTTCACATGTTCCTTTTTTCTCATTTAAGTTTTAAATCTCATACTCACCTATCCAACCAAATTAAGTTAACCCCCTTGTAATCCTGCTTGTTTCAAAGGCTTAGATTTTGTGTTTCTTGTCTTATAGGATCATCGGACAAGCTGCTCTTACTGGGAAGAACCGATGGTTGTCCTCAGATACTTACTGTGGAGAATGGAGTCCTACATGGTCTGTTGGCAATCGAGATGTGTTCCAGGTATTGCTTGATGTTTGATTCAGAGCTCATCCATCACTCTATGTTCTGCAACAGAAAACCGCTGAACCCATTTTTGGACAATCTTTTTAAGTTCAAATTTTGTTTGGTCATTGCTAGTGGACGGTTCTCTCTCCCTTGGGCATATGTCATTATTTAAAATGTTAAAGACAACTGTCTCTATTCTCTCTTTTTTTTTCTATGCTATCGTGGTGGTTCATGTTCAGCTGCTACCATTTTTTCCTTACTGGGAATGAGTTAGGAGTCGAAGTTTGATCCTTACACATTGGATTTGTTCCTGCCCACTTATTTGAATAAACCCGTCTTTCTGCAGGAAAATTCAGAGTTTCGTCGACAATTTTCCTCTGGAATAAAGGTGCATGCTTTTTTCGTTATATTTGTGCTATTTTGAAGCATATGGAATCTTACGTTGAGGTTAATAAACCTTATGACGTGACTCATACAGTCTGTTCCCCATAATCCCCTAGAAGTGTATTTATCAGGACAATTTCTGAATTTAAGTCATGAGGTGTGTCATTGATTACTTGGATCCATTTTGCAGACGATTGTGGTAATTTCTGTGGCACCACAGGGCGTGGTACAGTTTGGATCCACCCAAAAGGTTAGTGCTAGTACACTATCACTTTCACTTTCATGCAAAAATAAATGGGCCAATATCCTCATAGCAGTTATATGATTGGCGTTCAAGCAATTTGAAGTGCAAAGATTGCACTGGTTCTATATAATGACCTAAGGTGAATAATTGCTGGTTACTTTAAGTAACTCTTTTGTGGTTATTTTCATTATCTTTAATTTTCTGTACACACCATGTGAAAATTGTAGTCATATTCTAGTGTAATCTGTGCAAGTATTTGCTCTCTTACAAGGGTTTTTATCTAGTTACCACCATATTACATATCTGGTTTCCACATTATAGTTTATAATCCTAATGAAGAAGTACTACTGCTTCATATATCACGCCTTAGTGCCATGGATGAAATTTATATCCTCTTATTGTATGTAATTGGTGTTTCATGCAGAATGTCTTAACATGCAAAACTCTGCATATCATATTAATGCTGGAAAGCATGGACACTGAAGGAATTATGTTGGATCAATCTCCATGTGGGCTCGAACTAAGTCAATTTAGATTTAACTGCAAGTAACAATCATTTCATAGAAATGGCATAATGGGGGAATTCACTGGAATTTTCTTCTCTTTGGGGGGCCTAACCCATTGAGATGCAGCGTTCTTGAATTACCTATTCTTCCTTAAGGAAGGCAAGTGTAGTGGAAGGGTTTACATTTTTCTATTACCACTTCTTGCTAAACCAAAAAAAATGGGTACATATATTGGTAGTGAGCTTTGCATCTGTCTCCTAGTTTATGCATTATGTTTAAGGTATTTGCATTCTTTAATTAAAGGATGGTCTGACAATGGCCCCCCATTCATACAGTTATGATATGCTCCATTTAGGTACATTGAGTGGTGTTGGTTCTTCATTTATGCAGGTCCAGTATCTGGCATCAACAAGTCTAATAATGAAGATTTTAACTTGAACTTAATCCTAGTGAACAATTATAATTAATGCTCTAGGTTAGCTTCAGTGTTTTTTCAAGTCTATCCATGGAACAGTTTTCACTTTTAAGTTTTGTTGTTACATATGGGTTAAACTGTCAAGGTAAAAGTTAATTGTACCGTTTTTGGTGCTACAGATTCTGGAGAGGTCGGAATTTGTGGATCACACTCGAAGCTTGTTTCGGCAGATGGAAAGTGTTGATTGTTGTTCACTGACAGATTGGAATAGTGAAATCTATGATTCAAGTGGGTCATTTGCTACTGTAGTTTTATCTGGAAATTCCTATTCCAATTATGGGAACATCAAACCCTTGCATGATGAAAGCTGCAAACAGCTGATGGGAAAAGCCCATTCCTCAACAGTTCTTACTCAGCCTTCCCCTTTTACATCAGACTTGCACCCAGGTAGCATGCCCCCCTTGATTAATAACTCAGTTCACATCAAAAACCAATTTCAAATGGCAGGCACAGAAGCTCAAGTCATATTATCAACACCTAGTATGGAGTCATCGAAGGTCTTCGTACAGTCTTCCTCCAGTTCTACTAACGACACTGTTGCCAGACACCCTACCATGAGTACATGGAGTAGTGAAGGTTCCACTCTGACTTCATTCGAGCAACAATTGCTGTCCAGAATGGGGACACATGGTTATCTACATACATCTTCTGCAAACCTGGATGATACCATATCTTTCAGAAACACATTTATGAATTTGCAAGGGGACTCAACCTTTACTCCATTGTACAGCATAGGTGAATCACTTGATATGGTAACTAAAACAGGATTGCTTGAGGCCAACAAACCTATTGAAAATGGCTTAGGGAAATGGGTAGATATCCAGCAATCCACTCTCTTACCCCATCCAAATGAAAGTGAACATCCAAAGGGATCAACTAGCTTTCCCACATACCCTGGGAAATCCAGGCCATCCAGTGCTACAACAGCTCTCTCCAAAGCTAGCCTAGTAAATAATCTATCGCAGTTGGTTGCTCCACCATTAGAGCCAGTAGACAATGGACTGGCTGCTGCAACACTGAAGGATAATCTGTCACAAGCACTAGTGTCAGTATCATCTAGTGCTGCTAGAGGTGATGTTTTTAGCAGCATCTCGAATCATGTGGTTGTGCAGAACTCCATCACCAATACTACAAATTCTTTTGGTGCTGTTTGTGATGTGGAAGGAAACTCTGTGAAAGTTCCCATGCAACTGCCTGCTGAAAATGACCTTTTTGATAGTTTGGGATTTGGCCTCTGCCAGGGTCAAGATTGTTGGGATGATATTATAATGCCACTAGAGAGTAGTAGTTACTTGAATTTGAGTACTGGTATTCCAGAGTGTATCCCAGAGTTGGATGTCAGTTCCATGACTGGTCCCCAAACAGGGTTTTTCTCTGAGTTTGGAATTGAACAGCTGTTGGATGATGTTGTTGGTATTTCTAACTCTACTACTAAACCTAGTTCAGAGGATTCCACAAGTACAATAACAAGAACAGGAAGCACGTCAGGATACTGTAACAAAATTCAATTGGCAGGTCCGGCTTGCTTGGAAGGAAGTATGAATGTGATGATGCCTGAATATAACCCGGAGAAGGTGAACATGCTAGGAACTCAGAAAGAGAGTGTCCCAAAATCTCAGGTAGGTTCATGGATTGAAGATAGCTATAGCATCAATGCTGAGAATACTGCGAGTACTCAGCCTAAGAGGCCTGAAGAACCAGCGAAAGTCACCAGGAAAAGAGCTCGGCCTGGGGAAAGTACTCGGCCAAGGCCAAAAGACCGTCAGCAAATCCAAGACCGCGTCAAAGAGCTGCGAGAGATTGTGCCTCATGGTGCAAAGGTACTTACTTTTAGATCTTGATGTATGTACTTGTGCAGATTGCATGAAGTATTGATTTTGTTATATTGATTTGGTGTAACAGTGTAGCATCGATGCTTTGTTGGCTCGCACCATCAAACACATGGTCTTCTTGCAAAGTATTACAAAATATGCAGATAAACTTAAACAAGCCATTGAGCCAAAAGTAAACCGTCCATCTATTTATTTATTTGATATGAAAATTAAGCCGGGAGGCCTAGGAATTTATCATTACATCTCACTGCTGTGCTATTTTAAACTTGTATGGTATAACAGATGATTGGTCACGAGAGTTCGAGTGGCGGTAGTGGTGGTACTACCTGGGCATTTGAAGTTGGGGATCAAACCATGGTCTGCCCAATCATAGTTGAGGACCTCAGCTCCTCTGGCCAGATGCTGGTAGAGGTAAAAAAAAAACAAAAAATTGTGCCAATTTTAGCATGTACGGATGCACCCTATTTATCCTTCTCTATGTTTATTTATATTGGATTTCCTGTGTTCTGTCTCTATTAATGCGAACCCCTTCAATTTTTTCTGTAACAGATGCTTTGTGAAGAGCAGGGTTTCTTTCTTGAGATAGCAGACATAATTAAGGGCTTTGGATTGACTATCTTGAAGGGAATAATGGAAGTTCGAGAGGATAAAATATGGGCACAATTTATCGTTGAGGTAAGAATTAAAGGAAAAAAAAATACCCCCCCCCAAAAAAAAAAAAAAAAATAAAAAAAAAAATAAAAAAAAAAATAAAAAAAAAAGAAAAAAAAAAATTTATATCCTTTTTTTATTTTGTTAACAAGCAGAAAAAAAATTTTA
>JAOXJP010201224.1:0-12063 GCA_025762735.1 Platanus orientalis
TAGATATATTTTTATTTTTTTTTTTTTTAGATATTTTTTATTTATATTTATATATATATATATATATATATATATATATATATATATTTTTTTGTTTTTGTGTGTGTGTGTGTGTGTGAACTAAACTAAATACCAAACACGCTGAAAGCTCATTATATATATATAATCACTCGGAAAATGTGGGAATCATCATCATGTAATAATTATCACATTAACTTTACAACTGGGTAGGAATCTCAGTATGAAACTAATATTGCTTCCAATGGGATAGCACAACCTCTTCTGACACAAATACGTAAAGGATAACGTTATCATGAAACTTGTCTTCATGGAAATTTCTTTTGGCAATAAAATAGTCAACAGATTCTAAAATTTTATTTTCTTGGGACTTTACCATGAGGGAAAAGCAGAATCTCCATGAAGTTAAGAAAGACACGACAAAAAAAATTATTAAGATTAGAGGAACTCACATTTCATTTTACTGTAAAATATCAAATCTCATCAAAATCTTATAGTACTTTTTGCAAAAACTTCTACAAGAAAGTTTAGAAGCTCAATTTCTTGAAAGAAAACTAATCTTTTATCAGAAATTAAACACCCCATAACTTTTCTACAATCTCATGAACTGTTAGAATTATTTGTGCAGGCAAGTAAAATTTCCGTACAAGAATGTGTGGATCAACACAAACATATCCCTCAGAGGACATATAGGATGAAGTATCAACTGTAACAAATCTCCTTGGGTCATATGCTTTTAGTGAATTTATCAAAGGGATGCTCCTTCTCTTCTCAACTTATTCTAATCCAATATATATATATAGTGAAATTCTCATCTAAATAGCTTTTCTTCCATATAGTTCAGCTTTAGTCAGCGGTACAATAATTAAAATCCTCATGATTAAAACAGGCCACAGATTTTAAATGCATTTCCCATTTTTGGCCTGCATTGGGTACATTTTGCAAATGGACTTGGACCCCACCACATCCCTGGTTCTGCCAAGGATCTCTCACCTACATGCTACATCAAAATCATCCTGATCATACTATAATCAACATCCCTTGAAAACAATATTTGGGGTGATTAAGAAATATGGTAGGGATCCAGAAAAAAATGTCAATACAACAATAGTCATGATCCTCCAATCAGATTGATTTTTGACCCTGATCTCCTCCCAGTTGGGTGCAACTAATTGGTGGTTAATTCCAACATTCATGCACCATATGTGGAAATGGAATGCAATTTTCAGACCTTAGTTGAGCCTACAAGATCTAGAACATGCATCATTCCAATTAAAGATGCAGCAGTTGAACTCTGGACACTTCAAAACCCAGATCAAGAAACGATGAAACGTTCAAGTTGATTGAGGGTATGGGAATATCCTTGCTCTGTTAAATGCTCTGCCGTGAGATCAGGACTGCTATGATCTCCGCCCAGGCTATGGGAATTAAAAATCTGACAGTGGAGGGAGATGCAAAAATGGTGATTGATTATCTTCACGGAGACATCTTAGAATGTCTTCTTTTGATCTGAAATATCATTAAAGACACTAAAGTTTTTGCCGTCTTTAGATAATATCTCCTTCCTCAAATAGGTCAGCTCACATGGTGGCAAAGCATGGAACAGCTCATTCCGGCAGTTGGGTAGGGCAATCGGCCACCTCTACTTGGTTGAAAGGATGTATTACAGAAGATGTTCAGACACTGGATAGAGTCTCTTTTGTTGTTTGAATGAAATGACTTTCCTTGACCAAAAAAAGGTTACCATATGAAGAAGCCACAATGAAAAGTTCAAGATGATTCAGGGTTACTTTATGAACAAACCAAACAAAAGGAAATGAAAATATATACAGAACATTGATACATACAACCAAGATATTAATTGGAATTAATTTTAAAAAATAACTAGATGCAAAGAGACAAATCATTACTGGACTCAGAATAAATACAATAGGATGGGAAAATACCACTTGATCTGGATTTTGCCGGATAACCAGGTCTGCATCCACCCAAACAAGTTCCATGTATCAGCACATGCAGCGCATAAATGTAAAAATCTAATATTGTTAAATCAGTTGCCATAATAAGATGCCAGAAATAAGATTTTTGCTTTCGAGAAACAAAAGATTTTCAGTTGCATCCTCAATACAAATGAAGGTAAGTCAAGAAATTCAGGTTTTTGGTGCATCAAGTGAAACGCTTTAACTATGTAACAACCAACAAGGGTAGACCATCTTTTGAAAAAAAAAATGAACCAGACAAGCATATAATGCCAAAACTATTATTAATATAATTCTTATTACTATATTCTTTCTTGTTTTTAGCTATTTCATTCATCACATTTTAGTGCATAACTTTGTTAGATACATTTTTATGCTGTACAGTTACATTTAATGCAACACACAGTTTCTTGGGACTTGGGATTGACATGTCCAACACCAGCACCTCTTTAAAACAAATAACTTGGCCAATTTACTTTAGTTCAACATTTCTTTCAAATAGCAAGCAGTCATTAGTTGACAAATGTACATGTGGTCTGAAATTTAGATTTTAGACGTACTGTATCCGTCAGCTCCTCCCCCCCCCCCCTCCCCCCAAAATATACAAAAAATTGCCTTCTTTAGTCCTCATAATTCCAAAAATAAATGCTACCATTACCTTGTCATGACAGATTCATGGACCAAGGTTTATCACAAATAAAAATAAAAAGTTGTTGCTAATAAATGTACATGTAAGTGGTCCAGATCAGGAATAGACCAGAGAAGAATGAGAAGCAGCAAACTTGTGTTGACCATGTAATCAGTGGTTCTATACCATGCCACTTCATGTGGATACCATTTTATTTTATTTTATTTTATCTAAAAATACAAAGGATTTTTCTTGGATGACAAAAAAACAGACAAAGTAGAACTAGTGGTCAACCTTCTTCGCATTTCAATTTCGTACTTAAAGAAAGAAAGCTTGATTATAGAACCCACTTGAGAAACAATATGTTGCAGCACAAACATATGGGACATACAGACCTTCGCCTAGGGGCTCAAAGCGTATATGTCCAGGCCTAACTACTATGGGAACAATTTCATCCTCTTTATCCGTATTTTGATCTGGTTGTTGATGTTCCAGAAATTTTTCATGAATATCTTCTTCAGGAGTATGGCTCTGAATTATCTGCCAGATAACAAGCAAAAGATACTTATCAAAATTAAAGAAATATTGTAGATATTAAACCATCTTCTGGTAGTTAGGCCTGTAGCTCAATCTAGCCACAAGTTTAATGAGATAAAACATTTCATGCATTTATTACCTGACCTGTCGCACTCTGCTCCTGCAACACAAAAATCAAGTTGATCAGAGACTCAATTATTTTTCCTTTCTTTAATTTTTTTTTTTTTTTTGGTTAAGTGGATCTTTTAGTCATGGACATAAATAGAGTGGGATGGCGGAACCGGATTCGTGTAGCCAACCCCAAGTAGTTGGGACAAGGCTTTGCTGCTGCTGTTGTTGTTGTTGGGTCTTTTTGTCATGGGCCGCACCCAATGCTTTTCATCCATTGGCTCACTATGCATTGTCATTCGGTAAGAAAGAATCAGGGATTATTATAATTTTTCCTTTTTAGTGTGTTTGGTCATCAAGGGGTGGGCCCAACATTCATGGGATCACTAGCCCAAAGGCATGCCATATGACTCCAAATCACAGCACACACATTGTACCAGCCTATAAGGGGAACAGTCTTCTGGTCAGCACATCCCTAACAAGTTTGAACATCTGTGGTAGCTTAAATTACACATTTTCGCCAAATCCCTCGCTCCTCATGTAACAAGTTTAACCACAAGACATTTTAAAGAAGAAAAAAGAAGAAAGAAACAAAAGTAACCTCTTTTCCAGATCTTTTTTTATTGAAGAATCTAAAGTTCAACTACTGAAGTTTGTAAGGAAGAGTCGAATGAAACAGTAAAAGTTCAGGGCTGACATGTACACATTGGCAATTCACATGATTGCCTCCATGATAGTGTATATATGTGTGTGTGTGTGTTAATAATAATAATAATAATAAATCTTCATTCCAATACACACAAAATGATTTAATGACATGACCCTTTCTAAAAGCCAAAGTACCTCTTTCTTTTGAGATCTAGCTAGTTCCCGCAACCATTGCCTTTTGGCCTTTTTACGCCGAGCACTTCTGCTTGGGAACTGAGAAAAAAGCACACATAAGAGTAGAGAGAGAGAGAGAGAGAGAGAGAGAGGAACAAATAGTGTGATTAAGAATCATGGAGGCAAAAAAATAAATATACACAACTGAAAACTTGAAATGCAAAATCATTGAGCAAGCTACAAGAACTTAAAGTGACCATGATATATTACATCTTCAAGGAACTATATAATAGTAAAAATGAAAGAAGATACCAGCACCACGACAATATTCGAAAACCTTCCAAGGGCAAAGGAATATATAAAGCAAAGGCAAATCACAATGAGGAAAAAAAATTCTCCAAAGAACTAAACTTCCAATAATAGAGTTTTGTTTCAAAAGGGCACATGCTTTTATAGTAAATAGAAGGTAAACATATTGGAAGCAATATAAAGAAGAGCCACAGAATTGCATTCCCAGTATATAATAAATAGTTATATCAAAGTCACACAATGTATTCAAGTACGTAATTTCATAGGCAATCCAGTTTATAGTATGGTGAATAAAGACAGGTGTCGAACTGCGTCTTCACAACTCATAAAAAGTATCAACCTATGTTGGAAGGACATTCCATTTTTTGAAATCTGGCTGTATCAGACAGTCAGATTCATATATCATGAACAAGCCAACATAATTTAGGAAGTACTTAATTTATCATATATCTCTTCTTTGTTCTTTTTTATATTGCAAACTTACATGAACTAAATTGTTTTAGAAACAGATTAGTGATAGACGTGTCACCATTCGGGTTTCTTAAGGTTGCCAATCCCCAACAACACTGAAAACTTGCCAGTGCTCTGGTTAGTTGGCTACCAAATCAGAGAAGTATTTCTCAACCTTTATTTGCTAAAAGATCCCAAGAAATTTAGTAATTGACGTTGTATTTCATGGGTACATTTGCAAGGGTATATTAGTCTATGCATAGTGTTGGGGTATACTTGTAAATACACATAGTTGTAATCTTTCCTCTTTGATAAATGAAGCAAACTACGTGAGTAGAGAAATACTCTCTCCATACGTCTCCCCCAAACTTCTCTTCTTCCTTTTCTTCTTTTCCTACTTGAAACCCTAACGTATAAATCACCAAAATTACATATTTCAAGTTCAAAACCTCCAAACGATGTAGGGTTACTGCACGCATTCTGCTACACACAGTACACCTGCTGATGTCAGCAGGCAATATGCTGACATCAATGGGCCATATGCTGGTGTCAGCTGTCGTACAATGACTTCAGCCATGTAAGTTTAAACTTTAAGTCTTGAATCATTATGCTGTCCTGAACAACTTTCGTCAAAAGGCCCAAAGTCATTTGAGCATGTTATCTATTTTTTCAGATTTTTTTTTTTGTGATTTTCAGAGTTTTTTCCAGATTTCGAAATCTCTTGATCTGCTCTATTTCCATCCTTGTTGATCGATAGGATCAGATGTACAAGGATCGTTTTTTGATTCCAAAACTAATGGTACAAGTCTCATTTGATTTCGTTGAGTATTGAGTGAGTTACAATGATTTTGGGCATATCCATGTTTCTCACTCAGCTGAGTTCAGCCCTTCATGTGATCTTCTGTGGGTTTTTCTTGAATCTGTTCCACTCAATCTGGGTTCATGGCTATGTAAGGAGTTTATTAAATCAAATATGGGAAGATTTGGTTGAGGATTGAAGCTGTGGTGCTCATTTTCGTTAGGTATAGTTGACACCCTCCTTGCCTTGTTCGTTTTTTTTCTGGTATGGTTCAGGCCTCTTTTGACTCAGCTGCTCCTATATGCTATTCCTCGACTGTGCTCGTCTTCTTCGACTGGTTGTGAGAAGTTTTGTGGTGATTGAATCTTGTATAACCCTATGAATATAAATCAAAATCTGTGAAAGTGTATGATCTGTGTTTGGTGTTGTGCGACCTTTTGTGGTGTCTCTTGGCTGGATAATCACTATATAATTCTTCAGCAGGTGGTTAAAGGTTGTGTAACCCTGTATGCAACAATTATGAAGCCTCTTTTGTGGAGCAGCAAGTTGTATTGAATGTGGTTTTTGGGGTTTGCATTACTGGTTAAAACCTTCAATTGCTTGTGATTGAATATAGTGTTTGGCGGTGTCTGAGAGTTGATGGGTCCATTGTAGTGTGGTGTAGTGCTTCGCAGCTCTGTGTGTGGACTATTGTGATCCCTATTGTTGATACTTGGGAAGTTGTGTTGTTATTGTATGTTGCACAACAGGGGCTGAGTAGTTCCAAGTGTGGATTAAACAATCTTGTTGGTTGTTGGCCGGAGTTGTTTCTGTCTGCCTATGGTAGTTGTTTAGTGTTGGGATTCAATCGTGTGAAGTTCCTTGGCAATTTAGTTGATGGAAGTCTTTTGGTTGGTGTGTTTTTTCCACGTCTAATTGTGGTGGGGTTGCCTTCTTGCTATGAATTTGGTTAGCAGTGGTGTTCATCTAGTAGTTTTTGTGGTTGTTAGCCTCTCTTGAAGCATGTGTGATTATTCTCCGCAAAGACATGGCACAGCTTCAGCCTACTGGTGTTCACTTTGCCTGTTTTGGTATTGCAGCCTTCTTTCATAGCCCTAGCCCAATCATCCCAGGATCATCAATTTTGGGGTCCCATCATATGACAGGTATGTCTAGTCTTTTTTTTTGTCATATTGTCTTTCTTCCGAAAGAGATAAGGTTCGTATTGCTGATTGTTCTTTGTCATCCATTGTTGGTACTAGTTATATTCCACTTACATCCTCTTTACCTTTGTCCTTTGTGTTCTACGTTCCTAACTTTCAGTTAAATCTTGTTTCTATTAGTTATATTACAAAAGCCTTGAATTGTACTGTTACTTTCTTTCCCACTTATTATGTTTTCCAGGACTTGAAGAAAGGGAAGACCATTGGTAGACGCCATGAGGATCATGGGTTGTACCTTATGGATGGTTAATCATCAGTTGTCTCTACCGCTCAACAGACACCACCTCTATCACTAATCGTTCAGCCACCTCCCTCCTATGTTTCTTCCCAGCGTGCTCAGTTTTTTCAATGGCAATATCGTCTTGGTCATGTCTATTTTTTGTCTTGTAAAAACTATTTCCCAAGCTATGTCATTCCATTTTAGATTTCCATTGTGAAACCTATGAGTTCGCCAAGCATTGTCGTTCTTCATACCCGCCTAATACAAGTGATAATACTACTATGTTTGCCCTTATTCACTCAAATGTGTGGAGACCTGCCCCAATTACCTTCCTATTTCGATTCCATTATTTTGTGACATTTGTTGATGATTACTCCAAGACAACTTATATTTACTTGTTGAAATCCAAGAGAGGTTTTTTTGGCCTTTCAGTTAATTCACAAATTGATCGAAACTCAGTTTGACATCAAGCTCAAAGTTCTTCATCGAATAATGGTGGCGAAAAAATGTCTCCTACCTTTTCATCTTACCTCCCTTAGTATGGTATTTTTCATCAAACCACTTGTCCTGGTACTCCTGAGAAAAATGGAGTTGTTAAAAGAAAGAATCAACATCTTCTTGAGATTACTCAAGCCTTACTCTTTCACATGCCTGTTCCACATGTTTTTTGAGTTAATGCTCTTCAAACTGCCGCCTATTTGATGAACCGTATGCCTTCATGAATTTTGGGCTTTAAACATCCCCTTAAGCTTCTCTCTTGTTCTTCTCTTGGCTCCTCCCTTCCTCTTAGAGCATTTGGTTGCATTTGTTATGTTTATGTTCCTAAGTCTGCTCCAAGCTGGACTTCAAATCTCTTAAGTGTATATTCCTTGGGTATACCCCAAATCAGAAGGGATCTGGCTTGTCCGGGATTGATCTTTTAAAGGTCTGTAGGATGAGGTCGGAAATTACCCCAAGCCTTTTGCAGCTTGGGACCCTTCACAGAGAGCCATGGGTGGATCTTCGCCTTAATCATTCGCTATTATCAGGTCAGATTTTTTTATTTGCCAAGTTCCATTCGTTTTCCTCTCCTTCTGCTAGTTTTCTTTGTAGGAATCTGCGTATGAGTACAAGGGATGACTCTGTTATCCATGATATGCATTCCGTGGCTGAGGATGAAGTGGATGGGTATGGGGATCAATCTGGTGCTCTAACTCTTTTCGATGAGAATTTTTTGGATAATATACCCGATGAGGTTGTTTGTGTCAATCCTATTGCTAGTGATCAAGGATGGGGTGAGGGGAGGATTGGGGAGAATAGGGAGTCAAACTTTAGGAGGTTCTGTACTCCCCCTTCTAGGAGCAATGGGGTTGATGGTTTGCTTCTAAGATGTGTGGAGAATCGGGATAAGAAATGTGTTTCTGATTGGGTATTGGGAAAATTGGGTGGTCTCAGCTCTTTTCTCGGAGTCCCATTGGAGGGAATGGAGGATGAAGTTGTAGAATTATTCTATATCATCGAGGAAAGAAGACTGAAAGTTGTGGTTACGGATGCGCCTCTTGAATCTTGTAGGCGCCTTCGGAATGAGTTAAGGAGACTAGATTGTGGGATTAATTATGACAGGTCTGTTGGTTCTAGTAGTGATGGAAGATTGAGGAAGGAAAATGTGTTAACCAGAAGGTTATCTTATGGATCTTAAAATCTTTTCCTGGAATGTGCGGGGATTAAATAATAGAGAGAAGCGAATTTCCATCAATCAGGGTTTCTTGAATGCTAAATCGGATCTCATTTGTTTGCAAGAAACTAAACTTAGGGATATTAATGATTAGGTGATTAAGGATATTTGGGGTTCTACTTGCTCTTCTTGGCTGATTCTTCCATCCTGAGGAGCGTCTGGGGGCATCATCATTATTTGGAATGAGCACAAGCTGCAGGTTTTGGATCATAAGTTGGGTACCTTCTCCATTTCCATCCATTGTAGAATGGTGGGGGATCAGAGAGAATGGGTGTTCTCAGGGGTTTACGAGCCCAATCTTAGTAGTGAGATTGACATCTTTTTAGGTGAGATAGATGACATCAAGGCTAGATGGGACTTGCCATGGTGCATTGGGGGTGATTTCAATCTAATCCGATTTTCGCATGAAAAAAAGGGATTGTCTTACCAAGGCGAGAAGATGCATAAATTTGGGGATTTTATCAATAGATGGAACCTGATTGATTGTCCTTTAAAAGGTGCAAAATTTACTTGGTCAAATTATTTGGAGAATCCTTCTATGAGTAGATTGGACTGTTTCCTTTTCTGTGGGGATTGGGGTTATATTTTCCATGATAGGCATCAGGTGGCGTTACCCCGAGTGTCTTCAGATCATAATCCCATTCTATTAGGGCCGAGTGGCCTAGTTAGGGGCCCTTCTCCCTTCTAGTTTGAGGAATTTTGGCTCCAGGACCCTAACTTTTTGGATGTTGTGGAGTGAGGGTGGAATAGGATGGGTTTTAGTGGTCATCCCAGTAGAGTTTTTGCCCTTAAGTTAAAGAGTCTTAAGGAGTTCCTTAGAAGTTGGAATAAGGAGTCTGGTTCTTCTATGAAGGTTGAGATGGAGAGGATTAAGAAGAATGTTTTGGATTTGGATCATTTAGAGGAGGAAGGGGGGCTCTCTAGGGAGGATCGGTTGCTTCGGGAATCTCTTAGAAAGGAGTTTCAGATGGTGGCTATTAAAGAAGAAATCTTTTGGAGACAACGTTCTCGAATCAATTGGTTGAAAGAGGGGGATCGTAATACAGAATTCTTTCATAAAGTGGCTTCTCAGCAAAAGAATTCCAATGATATTTATGGTCTTTTGATTAATGATGTTTGGACTCAAGACCAGAGGATTATTAGACAAGAAATTGAAGCCTACTATATGAAACTATTCAAGGAAACACATTCATCTCGTCCCATTTCGACTGAAATGGAGTTTAAGTGTACATCCGATCGTGAAAAGCGATCCTTGGAGAAACCTTTTTTGGAAGAGGAAATAAAATCTGCAATTTGGGGAAGGAAGGGGGATAAAGCTTCGGGGCCAGATGGCTTCACGATCTCCTTTTTTCAACATTGTTGGGATATCATCAAAGTTGATCTGATCAAGGTTTTTGAGGAATTCTATATCTCGGAAGAATTTTATGAGCATCTTAATAACACTTTCATTATGCTTATCCCAAAGAAGAGGTTTGCAAAAGAGTTAAAGGATTTCAGACCCATTAGTCTCCTGAGTAGTGTTTATAAGATTATTGCTAAAACTCTTACCATGCATTTGAAAATGGTTATGAAATGCCTCATCTCCCAACCCCAAGGGGCGTTTATTAAGGGGCGTCAAATTTTGGATAGTGTGCTCATTGCTAATGAGTGTATCGAAAATCGTCGGAGATCAGGCTGATGTGGTGTTATGTGTAAGCTCGATATCGAAAAGGCCTATGATCACGTTAACTGGAATTTATTGGATTATATTTTTTACTGAATGGGGTTTGGGATGAAATGGAGAAGTTGAATTTTCTTGTGTCCAGTCAAGCTCCTTTTCTAGTTTGGTGAATGGGTCCCCTGCTGGCTTTTTTCGTAGTTCTAGGGGTTTGAGACAGGGTGATCTGTTGTCTCCCTATCTCTTTATCATGGCCTCTAATGTGCTTTGCTCTATAATTGTAAAAGCCGAATTGGAATACATTTCGGGGTTTGTAGTGGGGTTTGGGAGTGTTTCTATATCGTATTTGCAATTTGCAGATGATACTATGATTTTCTGTGACGCAAATATGAGCCAAATTGGGTACTTGAGGTGCATTTTGTGCGTTTTTGAAATAGTAACTGGATTGCCTATAAATTTGGTAAAAAGTGAAATGTTTGGAGTGGGGGAGGTTCAGGACTTGGACTTCTTAGCTTGGATTCTGGGCTGTAAGATGGGAAGTCTCCCCTCTACCTATTTGCGGATGCCTTTGGGGGATTCTTTCAAGTCCAAAGCTATTTGGAAACCGGTTATTGAAAGGATAGATGGCAGACTTGAGTCTTTGAAAGCCTCTTTACTGTCCAAAGGTGGTAGAGTAACCCTTATAAAGGCAGTCATTGCATCCATTCCTAACTATTTCTTGTCGCTTTTTACCATTCCTGTGTCGATGGCAAATCGAATTGAAAGGTTAATGAAGAATTTTCTTTGGAATGATTCTCTTGAGCACCATCATTATCATCTAGTTGATTGGAAGTTTGTTCGCAAGCCAAGTAGGGATGGTGGTTTTGGTATAAGGAGGCTTAGACACCATAACAGTGCCTTGTTGGCCAAGTCGCTTTGGAGGTTTGGTCAGGAGAGAGATAGCTTATGGTGTAGGGTGGTAGTGGCTCGGTTTGGGGAGCAGTCTGTTTGGGAGTCTAAGTCCCCTTGTGGGAGGCATGAATGTGGAATTTGGAAATCTATCCTTAAGGTTAAAAACCTCTTCTGGAGTCTGATTAGATTTCAGTTGGGCTTGGGTCATGAAATCCATTTTTGGCAAGACCTTTGGATTGGTGATCTCCCCCTAAAAGATAGGTTTGGTTCCTTGTTCGCACTGGCCATTAACAAGC
The DNA here is from genome assembly GCA_025762735.1 of Platanus orientalis. Taxonomy (NCBI): domain Eukaryota; kingdom Viridiplantae; phylum Streptophyta; class Magnoliopsida; order Proteales; family Platanaceae; genus Platanus; species Platanus orientalis. Next base: position 11,631 of record JAOXJP010201224.1, read on the forward strand.
AGAGTTCTGTTTTTAGCTATTTCGACTTTGAGGTGAATGTTTGGAGTCCTAGATTTAGAAGAAATCTTTATGACTGGGAGATGGAGGAATTTTGTAATCTTTTCATTTTGCTAGGTGAGATTAGCCCTATGCTTGATAAGAGGGATTCTTTGGTTTGGAAGCCTTCTAAGAAGGGTGTTTTCTCTACTAATTCTTGGTGTAATGCGTTGTTTTCGAATTCGGAAACGACCTTTTTTCCCTTTTAGAAATATTTGGAATTCGGACATTTCCTCTAAAGTGTCCTTGTGGAATGCATATCTGGATAAAATCTTGCCTCTGGATAATCTTCAAAGTAGGGGGTGGAATTTGGCAAACTGTTGTATTATGTGCAGGAATGAGGAGGAGACGGTCAACCATCTTTTTGTGCATTGTCTTGGGGTTTTTTCCTCTCTCA
>JAOXJP010201235.1:0-12063 GCA_025762735.1 Platanus orientalis
ACACTAGGCTAAGTGTGTTCTATTGATATGTGGGTCTTAACACTGGGCAAAGGGTGTCCCATTTTGACCTTTGAATATTGAACTTTGGAATTATTTGAATATGAAACCTTGTGGACTCCGAACACTTCGAACACCAAACTCAGAACACTTTGAATCTTCAAACTCCGAATATTAAACATCCGACCATTATGGACTATGTGGAGTCTAGATACTTTAAACATCAAAATCTGAATACTCCGAAATCATAGAACATTGGATCTCTTGAGACTAACATATGTCATTAAATTTGTGAGCTTTGACCTTCGCATTGAATTATTATTCGAACTTTGATCTTTGTATTGAACCATTGGCTTCTGTCTGACACGTGACTATTGACACTTTGGTACTGGTATGATTGTGATTATTATTTTGATATCTATTTAGCTTTGTATTGACCTTTGGACATGCTAGTATTTATATTTGTTCTTTACTTCAAATTATTTATAGTCTACTAGATTTCTTACAGGTTGGGATTAACCCAGCTATTTATTTTTTAGATTGATCATTGATGGAGGTCCCTCCTTCGAGAGACTTGATTTGACAGACTCTACTTTTTTGTTTTTACGTTATTTGTTCTGAGCATGTTATTGGACCCTCTATACTGAGCTATATTTTGGATTATTAGACATTCACTTCCCTCTTGTTTATTAAGGGTGAGAGGGCACCCCAGTGATGTAGAGATTTGACATCTTTACTATATTGACTACTGTGGAGATTGTAATGTTATTTTCATTTTGAGATATTGAGGTGATACTATTGTGACATCATGGTTTGGATTACGCTTCCACAAACTATCACTCCGATTATGTTTGGTATTGGATGTTGACTATGCTTCCGTAATCTTTAAAATCAGATTATTGAACTAAATGGACATGAGGAAAACTAATGTGAATATGTAAACTATTGGATCTTATTTGTGGACCCATGATTTGGGTTAATATTATGTGGATTATTGGACTTATGAAAGATAACAAATCCGAATCCGGGTTCGGGGGCATTACAATTATGGTTACCTTTTCTCTCAGTTAGAGTTTCCAAGACGCGATTGATGGCCTTGTTTTTAAGCCTTATGCTATCCATTAATTCTCTTAGGCTCTCAACCATTTCCCCTTGGGTTTGCAGACCCTTAATGAAAATAGCCTTTCATTCCTACTTATTGTCATTAATGCCAATGATGGCATCAGCTATTGACTCCAAGGTCACCTATCGAGACGAAGAAGCTGCCTCATGGGGTGCTTCCCTAATGTCTTGGTTTTGTGGATGCTTTAAATCATCATCCATGATCAAATTTTGTCTCCTCGACAACATTTATAATACCACTGTGCATGCCAAAATAAGTTGTTGGTAGGAAAAGTGGTTGTGTGTTCATGCAAGTGCCACGTGGGCATAAAATTCCTCTTCATCTTAAACCCTAGGCACCAAGTCATAATGTAGGAGAATCAAAAGATCTCATCTTCAATTGTTTGGTTGGCCACCAATTAAGATGAATTAGGCGAATATGAGGGGGAAGGGTTCCTCCATTGTGTTCTCTCAAACTTGATGATCAAGGACTTAAAATGATCAAATAGAAACTAAAAGCAACAAAAATGGCTAGAGATTGAGAAACAAATGGGAAATTGGAATATATAATCTTTAAAACTAAACGGAGATGCTAATAGAAACTTGAACCAATGGCCAAAGAGTTTAACAATCATATGGTCCTAAAGAACCGCAAAGAAAAACTGGAAGAAACTTGAACCAATGACTAATAGAAAGAACTTGAACAGATCTACTAACAAATCTACTGAGAGCAAATTGAACTAAAGTTTGGAAGTAATCATAGTTTTATATTGTTGTTGTATTGAGTGTGTTGGCAAGGGTCTTTCTCATTGTGCCTTCTTTCTCATTTTATAGATGACTTCGAAATAGTTGTAGGTAGTTTCTTCTTGAAGTAGTGGGTCACTCTTTGCCTTTTGCCTCCAAATTTTGAATGATAATTATCAGTCCAGTTTTAAATGGTAAACAAGTTGTGGATTGTCTTGCCTCTACTAATTAAGCCAGTTAAAACTTCTTCACTACCTGGACAGCTTCTCTTATCACCATCTGCCACGCGTCCTACAACTTTTGGGTGGTAACACCTAGATGCCCTTTGTCACATCATGTCACACACTAATTGGTAATGGCATCATATCTCTCCATTGAAAAATGAAAGCATCAAATGAACCTACCAACTTAAAAAAAAAAAACAAAAAAAGCAACCTACTGAGCAAGGAGAGGAAATTCTCTACAATTCGAAATCGCTCTATAGTCCGAATGGTGGTCCTATCACAACAAAAAATGTGGATCCATTTTTTCACCCATGAGATTTGAATTTCAAACTTCGGTCAAATTATACCCACATTTGCGGGTGATAGGACCATTTGAACTATAGACGATTTCCTCCAAGATGTCATGCCCTAAAATATCTACCCCATAAGAGGCTCCCCATGAACATTTTACTCCTTAAAGCCAAGATGCTATAAGAAACAATTATGTGCCTACCATGCCTCATGCTCTAGCCTACCTCAAATGCTTGTATTTCTATCTTCTATATCACTTTATGTGCTCCATACCATTGCTATAAAATAGCCATGCTTTTACCAACAACTACTTTGGATGCCCCTTTGTGAGTTTTACACTACTATCAAGGCTATCACGTTCATGTCCACTACTATTTTGGGTATTTCTTAAAACACCATTGAAGCTTTTTATATTTTTGCCAACAATTACTTCAAGTATTTCTCTAGGTATTTCACACCGATACCTCAAAGCATTCATGCTTCATGTTGAGATTACCACAAGTACTTCTCTAAGCACCACATGTTGCTACAAGACAACTACAACCTTATCATTTGACTATTGCAAGCATCTCCTTAAAGCGATTACACCCCATACAAATATCTCCATCTTTGGTTGATCTAGGGGTTTCTCCAAGTATCCTTTACGTCTAATTGACTCAGAAGTTGAATCTCCCTTATCACATAATCTCTTGTGCCACGGACTCCATCCAATTCCAAGCCAACACCATCACACCTTTCCATTGATCTGGACGCCACTTCAGGTGCACAATGGTGTGACCACTCACCTATGTCAACACTGTCTCACCTTCCATCCACCTTGAATGTAACTTTAAGTGCATGATAGTATGCCCACTCACCAACATTAGCATTGTCTCACCTTTCATCTAACCCAGGCTTAGCAAACTTATTTGTCATGTTGGCTCCCACACTAGGGATCATGCCTTATGCATGCAGACCTTCATAGTCCAAGAGGAGCATGTGAGGATGTAGGTGTTAACACCTAATTTTGGTTCAGGCCCAAGAAGATCTCTTCATCCCAACTCATGTTTCTTTATAAATAAAGGCCTACCCTCATTGTAAACAGACTTTTGGTTCTCCCAAGTCTTACGAAAGGGCCAAACCATAGATCCCTCTCCATATTCCTGCATTTTCTCCCTTCAACCATAATTTTCTTAAACCCTAACCTCCACCCTTTCTAATCTCTCTCTATCTCTACTTAAACCCTAAACTCCTTCATGAGAAAATGATTTGAGTGTTTAATGAAGAACTCTACCCATTTTGATGTGGATTTAACCTCCAAAGTAAATAAGGTTCAAGGAATCAATTTGTCTAAAGATTATTATGGGTTAGAGTATGTAATTGCAAAAGTGGAAGAGCTAACTTCCCTAACTCTTGACCGAACCACTTATCCAACAATCTCAAAAGTCAACCAATGCATTTTGGAGTGTGATATTTACAAATCATTTTAAAAATGTTTTATTTTTTAAAAACTATTGTCCAACAACATTATTAAAAAGGCTAGTGACAACTCCAAAGTCTTCATGGGATTTAGGGCTATCAATCGGGTAATCGGGTGGGGCTTAGATCATCCTAGGCTAATCACTTTGAATTCTTTTGATTGTGAGGTATTTTTCATTTTGTATTCCTTTACAAATTGCTCTGACCGCATTAAAAAGCTTCTTATGTCTCTCTTAAAAATGTAACCCAAGTGAATTTAGAAAAATCATCGACAATGAAAAAAAAAACCTCTTATTACTAAGACTCTCAATCCTAGTGTGACCTACTAGGTCCATATGCATGTCTTGTTATGCCAATTTTGTTTACCTTTTTATGCATTGCCCTTATTTGCTTACCTAATTGACAACCAGTACATTTGTGTTCTTCTATGTTGTCCAAATTAGGTAGACCTCTGATTATTTATCTCTTTCTTAGTTTAGAAAGGTCTCTATAGTTCATACGTCCTAACCTGGTGCCAAAGGTCAGTCTCACCAGTGTGAGAAATCAGACATGCTTTAGTGTTGCCAGATTCAACAATATAACAATTGTCACTTGTCTAGATACCTTTTACAATACCTTTTCATTATCCTTGTCTAAGATGCAACACTCTTTAGAAAACATAACAACATATCTTAGATCATGAATTTGGTTTATGCTAAGCAGGTTATGCTTAAGCCCTTTTACATATAGGACTTCTCTAAGCTTGGGAATCCCTAGGTCTTCAATAGTCCATTTTCCAACTATAATGACTGAATTCCCATCTCCGAAGGTAACACTACCTTCATGTCTTTCCTCAAACTGGATGAAGAGAGATCTATCTTCAATCACATGACTTGAGCATCAACTATCTAGATACCATATAGAAGAGTTCTTAGCTCTAAGGGCTGTGTGGATCACTAGACATTTGAGGTTCTCTTTCTAGAGCCAAATCTTTTTAACCCACATTTGTTTGGATTTTGAAACTTTTAATTGATCTAATATGTTTTTATGTTCAAGGTTCAATTTTGAGTCCTCTTGAAATATTCCTTTTTCCACTCTTTTCTCTCATTTTCCTTTTTCGTTAAGGCTTGAATTTTACTTATCTTAAATTGTTTTGCTTTTTCTTACATTCAAACTTCATGTGTAAAATCAATCTACAGTAATAACATGTGATTGAAGGACTCCTAGAAGTTGATGCTTGATATTACACATTCATAGGAATGTTCCTCTTCTTCCCTTTAGTGTTAAAGGTCTTGCCTTTAACAGATGAAGTGGTTTGTCTAGAAGTTGATGCTTCTAAAACCGCATTCCCCTTTTTAGCATAAGTTGTACTTCTTTTAATGTACGTTGCTTTGGGTCTAAAGGGATGTAAACTAGAGATAACTTTAGCTTTCTATTTTCCCTTGACAAAGGTTGTTTTTGCACCTTTGCTATATGTAGGAGAGTTCGGTATTGAATCCTTAGATTTATAACCAATACCTCTTCTATCTCCACTTCCTTTTCTCATGGTAATCATTCTCTTGAATTTTTTGTTACCTTGGGTGAGAAGGTTCAGGGATTTCCTCTTATACTCCTCAAGTGCTTTTACTTCCTTCTCTAATTGAAGTGCTTTCTTAGTGAGCCTAGCACTAGTCTCTACTAATCTCTTTTTGCATTCCTTTTCCTTAGAGATTACTAAGTTCAATTAATTTAGTTTCATCTCCAAATAGTTCACATGATCTTTTAGATTTTGGTTTTCTTCTTTGAGTTAGGTATTTTTCCTAATTAGCTCCTTTTCCTTATTTGAGTCATTTGATGAAGTTTTACTTGCTTCAAGAAGGTTGGATTCCAACAAGGATGATTTTTCTTCAAGTTCCTTTTTTTCCTTCTTGAGTTTGGAGTTTGCTTTTTTCTAACTCTACACTTTGTAGGAAGAAAATGTCAAAAACTTCTTGGAGGTCTCCCTCATCTCCATCTTCATTATCATCTTGATCATTTTCACTCAAGGAAATTTCAAGTAGTTCCTCAATGAATGCAACAAAGGCCCTAATTCTTGGTGAGGACTCATCTTCACTACTTTGGGATTTAGCATTTGATCATTCAAATCTTCATCCCAAGGGGCCGCCATAGTCTTGTTCTTGGCATTCTTCGGCTTTTTGTTTGCACAATCAACAACAAAGTGCCAATGACCTTTACATTCATAATAAAGGGGTTTATCCTTAGGGGTTTCCCTTCTTCTAAAGTTTTCATTTGTTTTTTAGGAAGTAACGTCTTTTAAAAGTCCTTTGTATTCTTGTGAAAGAACCTCCTAAAATTTTTAGCCATATACGTGAAATTCTCATCAAATTTATCGTCTTAGGTAGATTTTTCTTTTGCCTTAAGGCCAACTCATTTCTTCTTACTAATATGTTTTAATTTAAGTTCAAATGTTTGAAAAGAGCCTATTAGTTCTTCTATTTTTATTGTATCTATGTCATTACTCTCTTCTATGACCGTGACCTTAGAATGAAACCTTTTAGGTAGGGACTTAAGAATTTTAATAACAATTTAGAGTCTGACACTGTTTCTTCAAGACCCTTCATAGAGTTAACTATGTCTTGAAGCTTGGTGTAGAAATCAATGAATTGTTCATCCTCTTCCGTCCTAAGAGCCTTAAATTTTTAGGTGAGCATTTGAAGGTTAGATAGCTTCACGGTGCTCGTATTTCATGAGTTATCTCAAGAAGTTTTCATGCTTCCTTAGCCGATTCTTGGTTACAAATCCACCTAAACTCATCTCTATTGATAACACACACAATAACATTTAGTGATTGGTAGTTAGCATTATATGCATTTTTGTCATTTGTGTCCCAGTCCTTTTCTTCTTTAGTTGGTTTGGTCCATCCATGTATTATGGAGTTCCAAACACCTAAGTCCATTATCTTGAGGAAAATGCTCATTAGAGCCTTCCAATAGGTGTAGTTTGTTCCATCAAAGAACAATGGCCTATTAGTCGAATATCCTTTGTCCTTGGAAGCCATAAGGTGGTTCTAGGATCTAACTCGGGATCTTAAGCCCTCTAAAGAGCAACCCACCCTGATACCAATTGAAATTCTGAGTTTAAGACTCTACTAATCCTAGAGGGGAGGGGTGAATAGGATTATGTCTAATTTTATTTTTTTAAACCAATTTTATCAAAACACACCATGAGTAACTCACATGAAATTAATTATAAACAAAGTATAATAATATGAATAAAAGAAATGCCAACACTTCAAAATGAATATAAATTAGCCTTAAGTCTAGCAAATAGGAAGTGCTTTCATAGACCACAAGGCTCTGTCATACACTATTGTGAACTATAACAATGCGGGAGCAGGGATGATAGACTCCTTGAATTCCAAATTAATTAATTAATCTTCCTCTTTAGTTAAGATGATTTTTGACACTCTTTATAGCCTTGTCACAATGAGTATTTGTTAAGCACAAACTTGAGTGATAGAGTGTCTGTGATTGAATGTGCATTCAATAATGAATTATGAACAAGAACAAATTAAATGATACACCAAAGCACAATCACATAAGACACCAATTTTTATAGTGGTTCGGCACTCCAGGCCTAGTCCATTGTCCAAAAGCTCTCCTTAATTTTTATCAATGATCAAGAATTATTACAAGAAAATTACGTAAACCCAAATACAATAAGTGAACTCCAGTCTCTTAATTTAATGGTTGGTGAGTCCATCGAGCTTTACAAGCACCTTTAGTGGCTCTAACAAAGGTACATGTCTTTTGTGGCTCTGGCAAAGACTAAGTGTAATGCCCTCGAACCCGGACTCAAAAATCGTCCATATGCACCCCTGATTCGGATTGTTACATTAACATTTGATCCACATTCCATAACATACAATCATATATTTGTATCATAGTAACATAATCCAATATATTCAATTACATGCGGAAGCATAAAAACATTTGTGCATGTCTTACCTTAGACATAAGCCTTTCATCATTAAACCATAACTCTTGATTCAATACCTTTACCATAAGAAGAAGCATAACTCATTCATAACATATATGTCTATAACTATTCCATTCAAAAGCAATAAAGTGCAACTAAAAATAAACTCTCCACTCAACATTCACATGACCATGGGTATTAAGTGCAACATCATAGTCACCTACTTACAATTATAGAAAGTCTACTATTAATGAATCAAATCTATTACATCCAATCCAATAACATGCAATTATTACATTACCTAAGTAATGTCTCAAATAAGAAATGTAATAAAAAAAAGAAACATCTCTCTCCAATTAGATTCATCATATCTCGACATCAACTCGATCACTCTATCGTCTTGTTCAAACTTGTGCCAATTAGGGTGAGCTTGATAGGCTTAGGAAGTATAAATGTAAACCATATCTAATTGATAGTAGATATAGCTTGTACATAGGTTTTTTTTACTTAACATAAGCATGGATAACAATATGAAGCTCAAACTATAAGAAGTAATAATATATAAGTTTATAGGTACAATTTAAATAAGCAATATGACCATAATCATTGCCATGAACAATAAAGGAATACGTGTCACAATGTAATGATAAGTATAACATCTTTCATATTTGGAATTAGTTAATATATCATTTTTCATATTCATTTTCATACTACTTATCAATAGTTCTCTCACTTATCATCAAGATCTAAATACATTCATATCACATAGTTAATTTACTTATAGACTTGATTAATGTCTTATTCATTAGTTCGTATTACTTCATAGTAGATTTCAAAAATTCAATCGTTGATCTTCATTGTAGTGACCTAAAGGGAGGTGCCGGAACTATGTTCAATAAGTTCAAATGAAGGAAACGCACAAGCCAAGTCAAAATCAATAACTTCCATTGTTGTGACCCAATGATAGGTCCCAAAACAATAATCAAAGGGTTCAATAAGTTAATGTGTTTGAAATAGTATGCAAAGAGGTTCAATGAGTTCAATATCATAAATGGTTTAATCTCTATTGTTTAGACCCAATGGGAGGTCCCAAAACGATGCCCAAAGGTTCAATGACTCAAAGTTCAATAGAGTTTTTCCCTGTTTTAACCTAAGGTTAGGTATCTTCCTTGTTTGGACCCAAGGTTAAGTCCCTTCCTAGTTTAGACCCAAGGTTAAGTCATAAAAAATAGAACTCTACCCTGTTTAGATCCAAGGTTAAGTCATCAATATAGAATTCTATCAAAGGTTAAATAATTTAATAAGACCCAAAGGGCGTTCAATAGTTCAAAGATTTAATGACATTTTATAGTTCAATAAATAATTGAGATATATTAAAGGACATCAATGGTCAATGAGGATTATCATGACATATGAAGGAAGGTTTCATAGTTCAATAAGTTCTGATTATAATATGTTCACATTTTATATTCAATTGTTCATAATTTATTCATATAGATCGCATAAGATCATTACTTCAAGTAGATTTCCATAATTCATAGTTCTTATGATCTTTCACATAGTGAGATCTTTATTTTATTCAAAGGAATCGAAAGTACCAATTAGTGATTCATATTTCATAGTTCATTTGTGGAATCAAAGTTTTAATCATATTTTATTTCAGTCAAAGACATTTTCTTATGTTCAGTTTTATGTTAGTTCAAAGGAATTCACATTTATTATGGCAATTCAACAAGATTCACTTAACTCAATCGTATCATGTTTCATATAAATAAATTTCATGGCAATTACTATCAATTCGATCTTAGATCCAGTCAATTACATATCGAACATAGGGATTTTAAAACAAACCTCATTAATCATCAATAAAGAGAATCATGAGATTAAAACATACTTATGATCAATTTTCATAGAAATTCACATGAGATTTCAATAGATAACATGAATTCATCAAAGGGAACTTGGCATGGGTGATGAGAATAGCATTCAACTCACATGAAAATCACTTATAATCATGGGAACATCAATCTAGAGCAAGACTATCATGGTTTTCCAATAAAAAAATTCCAACAGTGAAATTCACTTCAATTCATAAGGATCTACAAGAACAATAGAGGAAATGTCATTAATATGCAAGAGTACTTACTATCATTTTCTTCTTCTTTAAATCCTTTGATCAAACCTTTCTCAATGCTCAATCTTTGCAAATAGTGTTATAGATTCAATGAGAAACTATTGTACAATATGAATCTAGCATCCAACTCCTAAAATTCTTATTAAACAAGTCTAGATCTACATGGTTTTGGAGTTTACCTTGTTTGATGAGCTCATTTTCTCATTTTCTACTAATTCTCTCTCCCTTATATTATTTTTCTTGCCTTAGGTGTATTCTAATCCGCTTTGGATGAAAAATTGGCTAAATACACTTCAGGGTACAAGAATACCCCTTCTAGAAAGATTCTAATCGCACTGGGGAGAAATCCCCTTTTTATTTTTTGAATCTTAGAGTTGACGAGCACTCCCCATGAGTCTTGAATGCTTGAGTTCCCCCTTGCGACCACTCGTGGGGTTTCTCGAGCTCTCGAGGTCTCCCATCGAGATCCCTTGCATGATGGTATGAGCGCTTAGCCTACGCAACACCCAATTTTGGGTTTCTAGAAATTTGGCTGTGACTGCTAGCGGTACCACCCCACGATTGCTCGCGGGCCTTCACGAGCTCTCGAGGTGGTTCTATATTGTTTGGTTTGGTTCACCTCAAGCTTTTGGGTGCTTTGCCCCTACTTGGGTATACCTAATAAAGCACTAGGGTATTCTATGGTTTTCTACGATCTTCGGGTCAAGTCCATTTAACAAATAAATCAAATTTATCTCGTTTGCACTATGTGATGCATTTGTGGGGTGTTACACTAAGCAATAATAATTTAATAGTAGGAAATTCCCAACAAAATGCCTCTCAATAGGCTGATGTAACTATAGTGATCACAATGTAGTATTTAGGGTTGTCAACGGAGTGAATACAAATTGAATATATGTCTATTTGTATTCAATTCGTTTAGTCCAGTTGTATATTCAAATTTGAACCGATATTTGATGAATATTTCAAAAGTAGTTTCAAATTTGTATTCAAATCTAAATATTCGATTACAATCATCATTAGATTCAAGCCTGATCAAAGATATTTATCTTCCCAAAAAACCCTACACACATGAAATCAGAGAATCCTTTTTTTTTTTTCCAAAAAAAAATTCATCAAATTCTTTCAATAACGAAATCTCATACCTTTCTCAACAACAAAAAAATTACTTGTTTTTTTGTTGCTTGTAGATCTCGAGCTGCTGTGAATGAACCAATCCCTATCCATCCCCGGATCTCTAGTCTCCCTCTCCCTTTGTTTATTGTCACTAGCAACATGTGAATGATCATAGTGACTAGTAACCATCGTCTTAACTCGTGATAACATTAGGGAGAAATGCTCAACCGATTATTCATGGAATCGCTAAGAGAAGAGGAAGAAGATGGAAGTGTAGCGGGAAGATGAAAACTATGCAGCTAGAAGATGAAAATTGTGTGGCTATGCATAACCTAAAACTTAGGGTTTTATTTTCCTTATCAAATGACAGTAATACCCTTTAAGGAAAAACTGAATTAAATAAAAAAAACAAAACTACTTTCCTATTATAATGATTCGATCTTTATATTTTTTGTTGAAAAAAAAATCCTTACCAACTAAACTGCACCAAATAATGATTATATAGACATAAAAATATTATAAATAAAAACTCAAACAAAATATCAAAGGGATTTTTGAATTTTTTTTGGACAAATATTTTTTAGATCAAATGAATGTATATTCATATTCGGTTCGTTTAGTAACGGATGTTTAGTAAACGAATCTAATATAGATACATCTGTATTTTCTTTTTTTGAACCAAATACAGATCAAATATCAGATAAATATCGAACAATTGACAGCCTTAGTAGTATTCAACTGAATATATGAAAATATGAGGAATATAGATACAAGTATAATCCCTCTAATCAGGTTATTTATATTATGTTGTGCATAATGTATCAACCTCTAATAATACTAATTTAACTATATAGCTCAGTTACTCTAAAGGTTAATTAAAAATGAATTATCGCGTTGATAGGTCTATCTTGTCAAGCTTTTAGAGGGATTCGAGGTTTAAACCTGTTGATGCAAGGGCATCATTTGTCAAATCCATGGGCAAAAATGTGGAAGAAGCTCCAACAAGTCAAGCCTTGAAGACCAAGACTCAAACTGGACTACATCTTTCAAGAAGGTAAAGGC
>JAOXJP010201246.1:0-12063 GCA_025762735.1 Platanus orientalis
CTTATTACAGTGGAAGGAGCCAAAAAAGTTACCGTTGCCGGGACTTGAACCCGGTTCTCTCGGGTGAGAGCCGAGTATCCTAACCAACTAGAATACAACGGAATTGTTGAGATTAGGTGCTTTCTTTATTAATAACAGAACAATTTTACAAGTCAACTTATAAGAGAGCAGCAGACAAATATTAAAGCGTACTTCAATGGAAACCGAAGAGGATTGCGTCCACTTCCCCCTTGTATGCTAACCCCCTCTTGGGGTCAAGGAGGAGGGCACATCAGCGTCATAAGTAGCGTTTAGTGGTGCTACGCGCGGTGACTTCACCCGCACCCACCTGCTTCGCTAGCAAATGGGCCGACTGCCTTCTCGGCTACTTTCAAATTTCTCCCCATCACCACCACATTTGATGAATAACCAACTTTATTAGATAGAAGAATAAGAAACCAAAAATATGAAGAGAAACAACAATAATACGAAAAAAAAATCAGCACAAAGGATCAGATGAGTTAAAGAAGCTGATCCTCAGGCATAGATGCTGCACTCTATCATGTATATTCTCATGTAGGCCTCGGTGTTGTAATCTGTAACTCTTATAGTGTGCCAGCCTGGGCATGACAGAGTAACACGCAGAAGCACCATAAGTGGGCGTGGGTCACTCAAATGGTTGTGGAAAACATCAATTTCTCTGAACCCCAATGCGCTTCCCTCTCCTTTCCGGCTTCCAAGATCTCGGGAGGCATATCCCAGCCTACGGTCAAGCTTTTATTTGGATAGTTGCTCATTCATAAGATACATCCGGCATGTTCGAGGAGGTGACCCTATATGATGCTTTATCCACATATTTGCTCATTTGCATGAAGGATGGTGAATCGGGTAACCATATCTTACTCAATTGTCTCTTTGCAGGCTCGTCTGGGATCACTTTTTTGGCTGTCTCTTTGAGTTGGTCTATGCCTTACAGTCTTCTTGATTTGGTGGGTCAATGAAAATGTGATGCTTTTGAGAGTTGGGGCATTTGAAAAGAGATGAATAGAAAAATCTTTGAAGGTGCCAAGAAATCTCACTTGGACTGCTGCCTCAAACGATTTCATAGGGTTGATCAATGATTTGCAAGGGACTGGTACTCATGTTTTGTATCTTACCCTTTGTAATGCAACCCTTAGTTTTAAGGCCATGAATTTTCTCTTTGTCATGTAACTCATAGTTTTAAGGTCTTCTGTCTTTTTTTTTTCCCTTATACATCCTTTTCTTCTTCTTCTCAATAGAGATCATTATTCATAAAAAAAGAAAAAGAAAAAAACATTTGTACTGGAATTTTAATTTAATTAACAATTGTCAGAGGATACAACAAAAGCAGTGACAGCAATGTTACAAGCAAATTATATTACTAGCCTGAGCAAATTTACAAGCCTTTTTTCTACAATTCGATCATAACCAACAGAATAAAAAATAAATAAAAATACAGTGGAATCAATTAAAGAAATCATTCATGCAATAAGTTAAATGAAGCAAATCTTGATTCATTTCACTGCCATCATTAATTTCTATATGGTACCTATGATGTAATTTATAGGAGAGATGGCATGCTCTTTTTCCAGCTGTAGGATCTCTGGTTCAAGTGCTGGGGGGTAAAGCTGAGGCCAAACATCTCCTTGAAGGCCTGCCCTGGCTCTACAAATCCGACAAGCTTTGCGACAATGGTGGCACTCTCCATGATGTGTTCCATGTCTTTTGTGTCTGTCCACAGGCGACGAGCCAGTTGCAGCCTCCTCTGCTTTGTGTTCAGTCCAATACCCCACTTCTTATAGAGGTTATCTCGCTCCTCTACTGAGAACCTCTTCTGCATTTGTCTACTCAGCATCTCTCTCTCGCGACGGAGAGCCCTCATACTGTGTTTCACCAAAGAAACATGTTAGTCCCTTGGCAGAATAATATGTAATCTCTTGGCAATACGAAAAAGAAATAGCACATACAAAATTGGTTTAATGCATAGTGGCAAACAAGATCCACCGAATATTAACTTAAAAAAACATTGTGAATACTAGATTCATTGAAAGATGATACTTCATCTGAAGACTTCTTTCTTTTGTACCATCCCCAGATAGAAAAATGTAGAAATTTGAGGAAAGAAGAGCAAGGGTACCTTGAAGCTGGTGTGAGTGTTTGACCATCTTCCCTAGCATATTCAGCAACCATTCCATGAGAAAATGTGTCCTTCAGAAAGGAAAGCCTCCTGAGTTCTACCTCCATGTAAATGGAGTCTGCTGGATCACCTTTGAAGAGCAGAAGGAAGTAGGTTCTGTGGACCAGAGACACATAGCAAGTGTGCCAAAGTTCAATAATCTCACTCCGCTGCCTCTTGAATTCTAAGGGCCAACTTTGAGGTGATTCCAAAGGATCCTGCACTGGGTCCAAGCCCACATCTTGTACAGTCTTTCCAGATTCATTACACTTCGATTCTGTCTCCTGAACTCCAATGCATAGAACATTGTTAAATGGAAGATAAACGGAAGTAAAATCCATAAAATGAGACGATTTTGCCAGTTTACTATGAAAAAGTTTGTGATCTTGCTAGCTTTTGTATGTTCTACCCTTTCCAAGAAAGTGCACCACTTTGTAGGGGGAACACACATGCACACACAATGATGCAAACAGACCGGAGATCCTAGCATGGTCTGCATCTGTGCATCATACAATATTCAAAGACAAACAAAATTCCAGAAGCTCAACTTCGCATACCTCGAGAGGTTTTAAATACCATACATGACTTTCTAGTAGGGTCATTGCTTTGGTGCAATGGTAGTGGCTTAGGCTGCCAGCATGAAAACGCGGGTTCGAGTATCATGAGCAGCCACTTTGTGCAAAAAAAAACCAAAGGTTAGGTCTGTGTCCGATCCAACCCTCCCAGCACCCGGTTGTTAAGGGACTAGCACTGGGTAAGGACCTTTTATGTGGCTTTCTGGTGTTGTGGTTTGGTCATGATTACACATATTAGGCTTCCAACAATATTTTGAACATTTGTGAATCCTTCGAGAGCCTCCCCTGTCAAATGAAGGTCCAATAGTGGTTTTCCAATCATTACAATAAGAAATGGTTCCATTTCTGTGGTATTGACCCACAGGGATGAGCCTCTGATAGGGGCATGAAACACCAATGGAGACAAGGGACCACTTAATATATTACTAAAGTATTTCTCCCTAGAAAAAAAAAGGAACAAAAGCCCAGAAGGTATTGAAAGAAGAAGAAAAGAAGTCAAGAAGTCATATTTTTCAATTGCAGCATTTTTGACAGTATATATATATATATATATATATATATATCTGACGCACTATACGTATAATTTTAAATACCACTATTATATTAGGTTTGAAATAATGTCCGATCCATTGTGTTGATATGTATCAACACTATAGAGCCTTGATTCCTACCATTTGTTGATGATTGAGGCTAATCAGATTCAAAAGCTAAACAGGAGAAACAGAAAAGTTTAAACAGCCAGTTTGCACATTCTTGCCCAAGCCTTCAAAATTTTCATAATTATGCCTCAGCTTAGACTTTAATAGCATAACAAGGAATAGCATAGACTGAGAAACAAAATTACTATATACAAAATGAAAGATTGGCCAAGAGCAAGACAATCACATGAGAATAAAAGATATTTCTTATGAGGAGGTGGTAGAAAATAAAATAACATGTTCTCACCTGACCATCAACAAGCTGTTTCTCATACTGAATTTTGGCTATTTCCTTCAGTCCTGTAACAAAAGTACGGATGCTAGAAACATCCTCTTCCTCTGAGGTCCTGACATTCTGTGCTTTTAGCTCATCCATGGAAGCACTCCCTTCAGATATCTGAGAATTTTTTCTTGATAACCTTTCACTGTTGTTACCATAATTTAATGCACAAATCTTCCTTTGAAATCCTTCAGGTCGTCCAGGAAAATCTTTCTCAAATCCACTCAGTGGTGTGTTCTCATTCTGTTCCACCTCAAAAGAGGGAGAGGATGAGCTACTCATAAGAGCTGCTCTACAACTTCTGCTCTTGGTTAACTGCAATCTTTTAAAGCTAAATAAATCTGCTGGAGGCCATGGAGATGGTTCACCAGGGTATGGACTGACAAGACAGTTGATGGTTTTTTGCGCATCCTGGAGCTTTTGCTCCAGTGTACCATATGTAAATTCATTCATATGCTTTAACTCTCTATCTCCCTTCACAGGGGATGTTACCAACTCCTGATCTGTTGGGTCTCCACTCCCAATCACTGTCAAAGCTAACATGCCTTCATTTTCATTGGGTGACAATGAATTGGAATCTACCTTTCCGTTCTGACTGGATTCTTCCGTATCAATGCATCGAACTTCTTTACAGAGGTCCTCAGAATCTTCAACTGTTTCTTGTGCAAAATCCTCCCAACCTTGACATGGATCAGGTCCAATAAACTTAGAAGTGGTACCATCTGACAGAAAAAGATTTTCTGGGTCATCAGGCAGCGGCAGATCGTCGGAAATATTCCCACAGTGTCTGTCAGAATTCCGAGATGTGTCACTTCTCATGACACCAACGTCTAGACAGTGAGGATCAGCTACACTTGATGACTCAGATGTTGAGTATTCATCTTCCCATGCATTTCGTGCTAGGAATCTAGAATGATTGTCAAACCCTGACTGAAAGAGAAAAGAAAAGTAGTAGTTAGCAGTGGAGCACACTCATCAAAGTGTAACTGGATACTTCGGATAATTTAGCAACACTGAATACCCATTGTGTAGAAGTTCGATCATCTCCAACAACTTGTAGCAAACCCTCAATTCGAGATTGAGCAAGATCTCGTTGCTGAGTCAGCTCTTTTATCTCTTCCTCCAGCTGCATAAGAAAATGGGCATGTAATCCCTGTTTAGCCAGTAAGAAACTTGTCTCTTGCTGATGACTACTTGGGTAGACTGTTTCAGTATACATGCATTATTATATTTCAACCATAATTGGACACTAGGTGAACCATCATTTTTCAGGCTCTCAACTCATGAAGTCAACATAATTGGCTAGGCTTAAACAAATGCTCTAATTAGGCTGTTCTCATGGATTTTTTGAATGAGTCGGTAACTCATCCAACTCAATATTACCATTGTAAAGTCCAGGCACTTTCTTCTAAAAGGGAATACAGAGACCTAGATTATTATATATTTCTTGAGAGATTTTACTTTTAGTTTTTCACTCACTAAATATTTTGAATAATATTTCTGGTCATTCACGGTCACTCTACCAAATTTATATAAATGAGAGATTATTCTGAGAGCTTTCCAACCATGATTTAGAAGATGCATGCATATTTGCATGGGACAGGCATTATATTGGTTAAAAGATACCTCCAATTTTCTGTGCATGTAAGCTGTCAGACTGTTTGTGTATTCAAAACTGAGTTCAAAAGGCTAAATTATAACCTTTTCAATCCGAAGATCTTTCTCTTGCAATAGTGGTGCTATGGAATCAGATGCCGCAGAATTCAGTCCTGGACCTCTCAATTCACTCTCCAGTCTAGCCAGTTCTCTTTGCAAATGCTTTACCAATAACTTGTCAGACATGAGTACATTGACCTGGGCATTGGTAGCCACTTCTTTTGCGCAACTTGCAAATAAGAGAGTATTTCTGGATTGCTCTACATGGCTTCGTGCAGGGCTCATTGTGCAGATGATGGCAGTTCTGGCATTTCCTCCTAAGGAGGATTGCAGTATGCGAGTTAGCTTAGAATCTCTGTAAGGAACATGTCCATTTCTTCCTTTGCTGTAACCGGTAATAGCATTTAATAAATAAGTAACCACCAATACAACAATTTCAACTCCATTACAGAATCAATGGTGAAGAAATAAAGAAAAGAAAAAGAAAAAGAACATAGTATTCCAAAATAAAGAATAATCCTGAACTGAATTACATTAATAATCTAAATAAGTTCCTAAGTATAATATGATCTTCTCACTTGTGCAATAGTTAAATAGGATCAGAAAGAAATTCTTTGAGGAAACCAACTCTTCACGATCGAAGTAGTGAACTAAACACAGATACAGTTTGCACATCATGGCTGCCTGACAATAAAAATAAACAAAGTATTAAGTGGTTTAAATGATTGTATGAATGTGCCCAAGATCTGCTGTCTCTGGCTTTTCACCAGTGAATTTTGCACTTTTTTAGTAGTAACAAGTATATGACCAATAACAACAACTTGATTGACAGCTAGGAAGCACAGACACTGACACGGGACACGGGCTCGGCAACACAACAATTCTTAAAAAAACTAGGATACGATATGGTAAATTAATATTTTTAGCTATATTTTATGTTTAAAAAATAAATAACATGCATCAAAATGTTTGAAATTATATCTAAAACTAATTTAAAAGTAATAATACGTAGCAAAGATGCATATTCATACCCATACAATGATGTTTAGTCTTTAGAATACAAAGTACTAAAAGTTCAAAAAAATTACAATGAAAATGAAAAAGAAAACTAAGAGAAAAAGAACCATGTGTTATATTTCTCCACAGACTCTACCATTCTCATTTTCTTCTCTTCATTTCTTCTCCTCTTTTCCTCTTATTTCCTTCTTCTTTTTTCCTCTTTTTTTTTTCTTCTCTCTTTTGCAGGGATGGATTCGTTGGTTTTATAACCCAACGCCTCCCTTGTACCCTTCTTATTTTTTTTCTATTTATATTTACTATAATACCCTTTTTGGGTATTTCTTCAATTAACCCCCATTCTTCAAGCTATTTTACTAAATTCCCTAGAATGTCGTGTCCCGAACGTGTCCAAAAAAAATTGTTCTCTAACATGCCGCGAACACACATGCAGAGGTATCCTCAGAGTGTCAGTATCCAATACTTATCGGACATGAACACGCCAAGGATTTTGGAGTGTTCATGCTTCCTAGATTGACAGGATGCGGAGATTAGAGCCAAGTGGAGCCCACACATGGCCTTGGTGGGGTCCACCCATGAAGACACACAAGAAAGTACTGGGAGGAACACATGAACACACATTGATGCAGTACAATAGAGATGATATCAAAGATGATGTAGAATGATGGCCAATAATATCAATAAAATTCAAAGTGATGTAGCGGAAACAAAAAAAGATAAAAAGAAAAGATAAAAACCTGATTTGAAGCTTTTCTCAAACCCAAAACAGGGGATCTTGGCCTCTACCAAGCTTGAATAAACCCAAGGAGTCCACCTATAGGGAAAACCACTCCTGGTTTTCACAAAAGAAGAACACACTAGCCAAGAACTAAAAAGTAAAAAAATTCTTTATTCATCAATTTTCATTCATTCATTGTAAAATTATGGGGAGGGGTTGCCTTTAAATAAGCTTGCAACCTCAAACAATAAAAAACTTGCTAAAATAGGAAACTTCTTAAAATCCTAAACTAGCTAGTCAAGTTTTCTAAAACATAAAACTAAAAAACTTACTTTCATAAAATTAAAATAACTAAAACTTAAACTTTTATAAAAAAGAAACACTATTCCTGTTTATATTGACACTAGTAATTTGGTCATAACTTTAACAAATCACATTGGATTCACGCAATCTTGGTCTTGTTAGAAAGGTAACTGAATAATCTATCTAAAAACACCAAAATCAAGTCAAAATGATAAGTTTTGACCTTTGAAAAAGTAAGGTAAACATAAAAAACGGGATTACTCTTAAAAAAAACCAATATCTTAACACTATTGACCTTATTACATGGACATATAAAATAAACATTGGGCTCTATAAGACCCTTATTAAAACATATAACATTGCATCTTCCATAAATCGCTTCATGCGTGGATCCCACCAAGGCCAAGTGTAGGCCCTACCTTGCTCTAATGTCCGCATTACACATGATAGAGTCTTTTAGAGTTATTTTACTATTTTACTTAATAGTTTATAAGTTATTAGAGTTTAGAACATAAGGGTCATTTTAATTTTTAATAAGACATTATTGTCAATGGTATTTTAGTAATTTTAGATAGTCAATAAGTCAAAGTGGGGCTTCTAAGAGTGTTGGTCGAAATTCTCGAGAAAGGCTTGATTTTGACACATTTTATTTTAAGAATGTCAAGTTTTTAGTAGTTTTGACTTTAATAGTTGTGAGCCTATATATGGGCTGCATGTTTTTGTATTTGATATGATGGAATTAATGAAATTTTTAGTTAGTTTCTTGCTCTCCATAAGGGAACTTCCTTCTCTTCTTCAAGTTTTGGTGCCTAAACTAGAACCCAAGGATGGTGACTTCCATGGGCCATGAGCAGTGGCAGAGCTACATAGGGACCGGGGGGGGGGGATGCCCCCCTAAAGATTTTGAAATCAAATAGGATTGGGACCCACAGCACCCCTGCCCCACACCCTTGCCCCTCTATTCCACACCCTTGCCCCCTAAGTCCTTATGCCACAGCCCCTACGGTCTTTTTTACTTTTTATTTAAGAGCCCCACAGCCCATGTGCCGGCAGCCCGTCCTATAAAAAAATATATAAAAAAAACATTAAAAAACAGAAAGAAAACTCTCTTTCTCTCTCTCTCTCTCTCTCTCTCTCTATATATATATATATATATATATATATATATTAAACAAAGGATTTGGTAGGAAAACTTGGAGAGTGGCTAAAGTTGAAATGACACCAAGGCCAACACATCAGTGCCAAAAATTGAAAAAATCCCCAAAAAAATGTATATCACTTTTTTTGGCGTTGATGTGTCAGCCCTAATGTCATTCCAACTTTAGCTACTCTCTAAGTTGTTGTACCTAATCCACTCTCATATTAACAAGTTAGATTTGGTTCTAGATGTGTCAAAATGTATAACCCATCTGTGACGCATAGGGAGCTTGTCAACCTCTTTATCACTAACTTTAGGCCCAATCTAGTTGTCATGAATTGTGTAGAAAATAATAGAAAAGAAAATCCTACATGAAAAGAAAGAAAAGAATCATAAGAAAAAGATGAAAAAGCCAACTTAACATTGTAATCAAACAGCTTAAAAATGATTTTTTGAGAAAATTTTGTCATAAGAAAGTCTTTTCATGGCAACCAGACTGGGCCTAACTAACTTCCATGTACCTATAATAGTTACCTCTAAATAGTTTTATTTTTATTTCCTTTTTCTTTTTTTTTTACTTTAACTGCATGCTCTCTCTCTTTCTCCATATTTTTCTTGTTTTTCTTCATCCAAATGGCGAACCTTGTTCCTTTCTTCTCCATCCGAACCCAACACCTGAAACGTAAGATAGTGAATGCCCTTCTAGTTTTTGGGTCATTACCTCTTATCTTTTGGTTTTGGGCCTCGTCTCTGGTTGTCTTTCCAAGAGCATCGCTACAACACAAGCCACATAGACACACAACAACGGGGAGGCCGGGCGGGGGTATCTCTTCTCCAGCGACAACAACGGCTACATCAAGACTCGACACAACAATTACTACTACAGGTAACAGGTATGAAGAACTTCTTAAATTGGTATTTGACTTCATGATTTGAATACATTCTTACAAATTGCAATCTTGCTCTAGAGAATAATACTTGATGTTTTTGGGATATATTGCTTTTGCAAATTTTGTAAAATTACAATAATACCCTTGCTAAAAAATTCAGGTCAGGGGCTATTGCCTCCAAACCCCCACCTTACGAGCAGGGGCCCCCTACAACTCCCCGCCAACTTACCACATATCTAACTAAATATCCATATATGTTTATCTTTGGCCCCGCCAAAGAAATTTTTTTGGCTCCACCACTAGATTAGAAGGGTGTAAAATGAGATCAACACAAAATTGGAAGGGCACGTGTGCTTCCAGGGAGGTATGCGGCTACTCCATTTTTCATTTTGAAAAACAGGACATACACAGGCCCTTTGAATTGTTAAGTAGTTTGACAATGACTAAACTATTAGCATTTCTTACCAACCTTCAAATTGAAAAGGATATAAGTTTTCGAAATCCTATTGTCCTCCTTGAACCCCAAACTACCATGCTGGAACAACTATTTTTTTTAATTTCTTTCAAATTGTTGCCTATGGGATTCTTTAGGAGTTGTTTTGGCGACCCAATGGAAAATTTCATGGTGTAGGTGAGGTAGAATGTTTCCACCAGGTAGACTATATTTGTGGGAGTTTCAAAGTTTTTTTTTTTTTTTTAATTCGGAAGTTCCAAATCTGCGACGACTATTTTTCACACTTCAACAAAGACCAATGATTGCACCCATGAAAATGAGTGCAGTGGATGATAGACCAAATCATGCCTACCTCAATGGCAATGCGTCTGTTTGTGTGATATTTTTTACTGCAACACGAGCAAGAATGCCATCAGCATGGGGGAGGGGGAGAGGGTGTAACTAGAAAATATTTTTTACTGCAACACGAGCAAGAATGCCATCAGCATTGCTCATGACCTGTCATGCATGAATATGCAAGATTTGGTCATGAATAGCCTCACAAAGGATATCGCCTACAGCTTTAAATCTTTCTACAGTCCAAACGGTCAGTCACAGCCACAAAAAGTGGACTAAAATTTGATATTCAAAACTTGGAAGTGTCACAGATGTGGTTGTGATTGGCCCATCTAGACTGTACAGTGATATAGAGCTATAGATGATTTCATCTCATAGCCACATCACAATTGATCATAAAACTGTGAACGAAATCAACCATGCAGCGAAGTGCACATTATAGATTTTAGAGCGGAAGTATGTAGGGATATATTTGGTCTGTTAAAATTAATCGAACATTCCTATTGCGTTCAAATGAATTTGGTATTTACCTACAACAAATCATTATAGATCCATATTTCCATATTTGGTCCATTTAGGCAAAGGATCTGCTATCATATATCTTTGTACTGCATGCACCACAAAATGACATGTAGCCAAAAGAATATTCCCACTTTATTTATTTGGTAACTTTAATTCAAAAACTAGTGAATGCACCCATGTGAGCATGGGTGATTAGCCAAAATTGTATTTGTTGAAGCAACTAGTAAGATAAAAAAAAAAAAAAACATAAAAAATTTGAGAAGAATAAATTAAAATCATAAGATTAATAAATAAATAAAATCAATTCCTTAAATTCAAATGCTAATTTCACAACCATCATAATAATTGAGAAGAAATAAATACCATAAAATACATAAATAAATAAAATGAGACTTCACTCAAAAAATAAATCAATTCCTTAAATTTGAATGTGGTAAATAAATAAATAAAATGAGACTTCACAAAAAAATAAATCAATTCACATTCGAATGTGGTGTTCTTTTACTTTTTCATGGAACTTTTTTAAATCCATGTTTACTCTCTATTTTTTTTATTCTTTTCTGGTTGGGTTCAAGTTGACTCATATAGTCATATACCCTTAGCTTGACACGATACGAATCTGACCCACTAACACGAATTATCACATAACCTATGAACCTGACATAAACCCAACATGAAGTAAGTGGGTTAAGGTTGACTGTAAACATGTTTTCGGGTCAATGTGGGTTGACCCACTTTGAAATGATTAATAAATGGGTCAGGTTTGGGTTGAGCCATATAGTTGTATACCTTTGATACGACATGAATCTAACCCGCCGACATGAACTGCTACCCGTAAAGGGAGGAAGGTGGAAGCTTACAAAAGAATCTAAACTTTGTCGTGGTTTTGTGAAAGAAAAAAAAAACCCTAAAAAAATGTTTTTAGATTAAGGAAACCTAAAAAGAAAAGAAAAAAAAAAGTGAAGAAAAAGAAGGAGAAGATGGAACCAGGAGGATAAAAAAAAGAAAGAAAAAAATGAAGAAGGGAAAAAGTGATGATGTAGAGAGAAATAAAATGAAAATGAAAATGAAAGAATGATGATGTAGGAAAGAAAAGAAAAGTTGCAATGAAAATAGGGAAGAGTGATGATGTAAGGAGAGAGAGAAATTTGCTAAGAAAAAGGAAGAGAGAAAGTCTCTAAAATAAAGGGTTTTTATAAAAGAAGAGAAAAATATAAAGCTATCCATGCATTGGAAGAGGGGGTTTGCAGGCAGTGTAGCTCATACCCCTTTTGCTTTAATATATATATATATATATACT
>JAOXJP010201257.1:0-12062 GCA_025762735.1 Platanus orientalis
ACTATAAACATCTGTGTTGTGGTTGTGTGCATTAGCTTTGCTTTGTGTTCATGTGATTGATGCAATTGTGTTTATTTATGTGCATTATCAAATTAATAGTAAATCAATCAAATTGCTAAAGAGACTTGATACACTCTAATGGTAAAATAACTAGCAAGGATTGTAAGATAAACCAAAACAAACTAAGTTAATTAAAAAAAGTAAAAAAAATCCTATTCATCCCCCTCTAGGATAGAATTTCTAAGATTTCGTCTCTTCAAGACGAGCGCACTTCGAAAACTTGGCAGCATCCAGCAAGGAAAACTTTTGCCAACCATTGTAAAGCCGTTCATTAAGAAACATCCAAGATGTCATGACTAGCAATCAAAGAAAAAATGTGAAACCCAATCTTAGTGAAAACCTGTAAAGGCATTAAGGGTAAAAAAGGGTTAAAAATAAATAAAGAAAATCTTAGTCCCAAGGAAAATCAGAGAGGGCCTTAAGGGAAATAAAAAGGAAAAAGAAAAGAAAATTGTCTAGTCAAACATCTGCTCCTCATGAAGAACTCAAGCAGCCAACAATGTGCACCGGATGCTCTACTATTGCAATCAACAAATATGCTCCTAATGTTCCTAGAAAGGATAAGAAGCTATCTTTAGCCAATCATATTTCCCCAAGAAAACCTATATATAATTTTCCACTAGTCAAAAACTTTGGGCCAAAATATAGAGCCTCTTTCTTTTTAAAGACAATATTCTCTATTTATCAAACCCATGTCAAGTATAATCTCAATTGTTCATTGAAATGAAGGGGGCATATTTGGCTAATCAGAATCCTCAAAATGACATAGTCAAAGATAATCACTAGTCAACCATTTTGAGTCAACAATAAAGGCTTCTCCTTATTAATCACAACTCCCTTGATTGTTTAAATACATTCACTTACCTAATCTTGCCTCATTTCCATAATAACATGCTACAGTATCAACTTCTACAACCATAGTTGTGCAGCCTTAGTTCTATCACAATGATAGACTCATTCTATTTTCAGTCCATCTCATATACAATTTGAAAGGCACCTATGTGTACAATTCAATATGTTCAAGCATTCATTATTATCAACCTAATCTTGCAGAGTGAACCATTTTTCAAATAAGACCATAAAACCTCTCTTATTGCAATAGTTATCATCTAAGGAAACCTCCTCAAAAGAGAAAGCAAAATAGAAAAAGAGATAAAAACAAAAAAAGAGGATTTCCCACTCAACCACTCTATTGCAAAAGCTACCCTCAATATTGAATATTTAAACTCAAAAGATGAGAGATATTTACCAATGAACTACGCTTAACTTGACTCCTAAACCGGGGTACATAGCCAACCTGAATAAGGTTCAGTCACATTCTGCAAATATGTACATATTTTGCAAACTTGAACATACATCTTATCTTTCAAACCTTTCAAATTAGTCACATCCATAAACATTCAAGACAAATCATATGAATTATTGAACAATCAAGAACCCAATAGATATATTAAAATTTTGAGCCAACTATTCAATTTTATTGGCATCCATATCCTGAGAAACATTTTGTCCTATAATTTAAGACCTCTCTTCATCAATGCGCCATTGAGATAATACTTGACAAATAATAATTATTTTGTGCCTTTTACCCTTTTCATTCAAACACATAACCTAAGCCCCATTTCATCCCATGAATAAAGTCCTTGATCTTGGGGCAATAGGGGCATGACCAGCAATAGAATTCTCAAGCATAATCAATGGCCACCAGATGACACATTCAGATATTCAAAGGTATTTAAGAAGAACCAGGTCTAAGGGCTACCACAAATGCCGACATAGAAGAGAGCTCCATGCGCACATCTTCTCAAGCCTTCAAATCTCATGCTCAACCAATGAACCTAAAACCTCACTGCAACATGTCGCATTACATCATGCCTAGGCAAGACACAGATATAGATTTCACGAGGTAATAGGGATCTAGATTGGGCTTCCTATGACAATCACCTCCACCAATGGATTAAGCACGACACAAACATGACTCTTTTAATGTCAATACATCAAAGTAAGTAGTCAAAAACCATCTATATTATCTCTAAAAATTTTCATGCTTCAGCAGACAATTAGAGGTGATACATGCATTGTCTTTCGATAAACCTTTTTCACCCCAGAGATAATATAGATTGTTTGAGAGTTGGAATGTGCCACCTCTCACATTTAAAAAAAAAAAAACTTTTTCTTTTCCAAATAAATAAGCAGCCACTTGAGGCTCTTTTCTTGATTATCAAAGATCACCATTGGGCCCTCCAAGGCCACATTCTTAAAAAAATGAACAATTCGACCATTTAGGGCCACCTTCTAATTGACCATTGAGCCATGATTAAAGGTTGCATTCAAACATTGATCATCAAGCCATGTTGAAGGTCGCATTCAAACATTGACCATCAGACCATGCTAAAGACCACCTTCAAACATTGACCATTGGGCCATGCTAAAGGCATCCTTTAAACATTGACCATTGGGCCATGATTGAAGGCTGCTTTTAAACATTGACTATCAGGCCATGTTAAAGGCCACTTTCAAATATTGACCACTGTGCCATGTTGAAGGCCACCTTCAAATATTGACCATTGGGCCATGCTAAAGACGTCCTTTAAACATTAACCATTGGGCCATGCTAAATGCCACCTTCAATCATTAACCATTGGGCCATGCTAAAGGCCACCTTTAAACATTGACCATTGGACCATGCTAAAAGCCACCTTAAAAAATTGACCACTTTGGTCCCCTAAGACCACCTTCAAATGATCAGTTTGGCTATAAAAGCCACCAAATCCCCACATGATTAGGCCAGTAGGCCAACCGGCCGCCAATTTTCCATTAAGATTGACCACTAAAATTGATATTGTTTTCCAGGCATGAACAACATCACATTAGACCATAGTTTATCTATTGTCCATGATGTAAACACTAAGAGGTGTTCAATACATAGTATTTAACAATGATCTTTGAAGATCACCACGATTTTTGGAGTAAGCCTAAAAAACATCTCCCAATTAAGCCCTAATTGACCGCTCAGGTTCAATAACATTATGTCTGTGATAATGTACAAGAAAAGGCCACCATTTTGATATTGTTCTCTAGGCATGAACAATGTCACATCAAACCATAGTCTATCTAATATCCATGATGTAAACCCTCAAAGGTGTTCATGACATAATATTTAGCACTAATCTTTCCGGATCCCCAAGGCTTTTGGAGCAGGCCTAAAAAACATCTCCTAATTAAGCCCCAATAGGCTGCTCAGGTTTAATAACATTATGTCTGTGATAATGTTAAAAGAAAAGGCCACCGAATTGACATTGTTCTCCGGGCATGAATAATGTCACATCAGACCATAGTCTATATATTATCCATGATGTAAACCCTCAAAGGTGTTCATGAAATAATATTTAGCACTGATCTTTAAGGATCTCCATGGCTTTTGGAGTAAGCCTAAAAACCTCCCAATTAAGCCCCAATTGGCCGCTTAGGTTCAGTAACATTATGTCTATGATGATGTTACAAGAAAGATCACCCTTCCAATATTTTCTCCCCGGGCGTGAGCAATGTCACCTCATAGTCTATCTATTATTCATGATAGAAATCCACAATGGGATTCATGAATTAAACATAGCACCTATCTTTCAAGATCTCCATGGCTTTGGAGTAAGGCTAAAAACCTCTCAATTAAGCCCTGATTACCCGCTCATGTTCAACAACATCAGGTCAGTAACAATCTTTCAAGAAAAGCCACAATTTTTCACATATTGTTTGTCTACTCGAGCATAAACAAATGTCATTTCATTCTAACATAGAAAAAACACTCTCTGGTTAATTTATCTTGGAGACCTTCAGTTAATTTATCCTGGAGCCACAACAAAAGCATTTCTAGTTAATTTATCCCATAGACCTTCAGTTAATTTATCATGGGGGAACAACAAAAGTGTCTGGTTAATTTATGCTAGAGACCTTCAATTAATTTATCCCGGGGGCACAAAAAAAGCATCTTTGGTTATTTTATCCTAGAATCTTTCATGTTTGTAACCTTTGTCCAAAATGGGGGCAAATGATACAATTCATTCCATAGATTATGTGAGTCTTCTAGTTTGTAACATTTGTCTAGAATGGGGACAAAGGATATAATTCACTCAATGGATTATGTGAGTCTTTCAGTTTGTAACATTTGGCTAGAATGGAGGCACATGATACAATTCATTACATAGATTACACAAGTCTTTTAGTTTGTAACCTTTGTCTGAATGGGGGCAAAGGATACAATTCACTCCATTGATTATGGAAGTCTTTCACTTTGTAACTTTACCCATAATGGGGGCAAAGGATACAAAATTGTAGTGTTGTTCACCTAGGACGAAAACAACATTGTAGATCAATCCATTAGTTTATATATTACATTAGAATTATGATGTAAACCCTCAAAGGTATTCATGAAGATGTATAGCATTGATCCTCCAAGTTCCCATAGCTTTTCTAGAGAGAGCTCCCCAAAATCTCTCAGTGAGTCCTTTAAATTTGTAGCTTTTGTCCAAAATGGGGACAAAAGATATAATTCACTTAATAATTTATGAGAGATTGTTTTATTTTGTAACCTTTGTCTAGAATGGGGATAAATGATACAATATACTCTATAAATTATGCAAGTCCTTTTCATTGTAACTATTGTCCAAACTAGGGGCAAAAGTTATAACTTACAAAGAAAATCTTTGTCTAGAATAGGGGCAAATGGAACAATTAACTCATTAGACCATGATTGATGTAAACCTTTAAAAGAATTCATGATTTATACATACCATTAAGTATGGGCTTGTAAAAAGGGAGGCAAAGTGACATTTAACCAGCAACTAACATCACTAACAAATCTCTATTTTTCAGCATATTGTCTTAAGTCATCTTCATTCATTACATAAATAATCAAACCTGATTGAACATAAGACATACTTAACAAATTCTAACCAACTAAATGCTCGATTTTTTTCATACTAAATGTTGGATGATTTTCATACAATTTGTCATATTTTACTAATTGTCATAGAACTTATATTGTTTGTGTGATTTACAGCTTTTGCATAATCGGCTTTCTGCAAGGTTTTCAAGCAGTTGCGCCTTAAGTCGATGACTTACATGTCTGCCGACGTAGCACATATGCTAATAGTAATACCGCCAAGAGCAGAGAAAAAACCATTAGCTTGAGTATAACATATGGATAGACCTCATTTTTTAAAAAATATAGAGAATCTCTCAATCAACTAAGACTTAATTTCAAAATTTGATAAAATCATGATTCATTTAAAATAGATTTATGAAAGGCTGATTGAATGGATTCACTATGCAAGAAGGCATTTCAAAAAGACAAAATGTTCACAAAAATTATTAGCCCTAAAGGTTGGAACCAATTATAGCCATCTAGTTTTATTGACTAAGATAGTGCCAGGTTTATAAAACAACCCACCCAATATCCATGAGTTATACGAAAGTGAAGGTACTATCTTCCCCAAGTCAAAATTAAGGTACTTCTTCCTTTGCTACATGTGGCTTTGCCACACATACCAAAGGGGGGCATATGTTAGCACCCAAATTTTGACTAGGGTTAACTAATGAAATCAGATGGGTTCATTACAGTAATGGATAGGATCAGACTCTAGACATCCCTAGACTTCAAGTAGTTAGGCATTCTCATTGGATACTCTGGTTACAAAGTGTAATGTCAATATCAAAAAACTACTCAAGGTTCAGTCAAACCAAACCCTAATTTCCCCATAAAAGACTCTAGGACTACAAGGGTCCAAATTTCAATCCATCAACCTCATTTTGTTTAGAATTTGTTAGCTTTCATAAGCCTTCCCACATTGAAGCATCAAAGCTAAGAAAATTACCATTTTACCCTTATACCCTTAAAATATTCCAAATTTCAGTCTGTTAAACCCATTCTTTCTAGAATTCTCCAGCCTTCATAAGCCTTCCCACATTGAAGCATCTAAAGCTAGAAAATTACCATTTTAGCCCCAGATTCTCAAAATTCCCCATTTTTCTCAAAATTAGACCCTTAATAAATCCTCTGAGCTTCCCCCCCCGTCACCCGAATGACTCCAAATTGGATCTTACACCCTCCAATCATGATTATCTTCAAAAAGCTACCTAACAAGCTAGAATTTCTAGAGACTTGAACCACCTCCAAAATCCCAATTACTCTTAAACACCAAGACATTTTTGTCTGTATTAGGCACTCAAAAAGCCCTTAAAAGTTCCCTCGATGTCCAAATGAGGAAAAATCAGTGGCCTTTGTTCAGAATTCATCACATCTTCAAAAGACTATCTCTTGATCAAGTCCCTTCAAGATCCTAATCTATCTTAAAATCTCAAAATCTCAAAATCTCAAAACTTCTCAAAGCCATCAAAACACAGTTTTGTTCGTATTTGACCTACAGTAAGCACTTGAAAATTCTCCGAATAGCCAAATTTAGAATAGTTAGAGGCCAGCTCTTAGTCTTGGCAAAGGCTTCAAAACCAGCTCTCAAACTCATATATTATTAGACCCCTTTCACAATAAATTCCTCAACCTCTTTAGATTAAACCCAATCATTTTCAACAAATGATGAACCTTCAGTAAGTCCTTAGGAATTCATTATAGCTCAGAAATTTAGCAAGTCAGTGGCCTTACTTTTGTAGTACTAAGACCTTCGCAAGACTGTCACCTAGATCAAGACTCTCAAGAGACTGCATGCCCCAATTATCCCATTTTCTCTCATTCCAATCTAAACCCCTCTAGCTATATCTTACACTCGGTGAGCCTCAAGAGCGTTCTTAGAATCTAAATCTCTTAAGGTTAGGCCCATTTTCTCAGATTTTTTGAGGTTTTTAAAAAACCTCCTAATAAATAGGTCCATTTATAGACTTAGCACAACCCAATTATCCATTCCCTTATAAATCCAGGCTATGCTTCTCTACCAAGTGACCCTCCTTCGGGAACCTCCCGAGAATTCTCTGGAAATCAAATTGTTAGTCTATAAGATCCTATGTTCTTGAGATTCCAAGGCCCAAAAAAGTTAATAACCTCAAATTTTTCCACCTAAGACTTAGCAAAAACCTGTCTTAATTCCGTTAAAGATTTGATTTAGGACAGATCAGGGTTTTAAATGCAAATTTTAACTTAGGTATCAGTTTCATGAGCAGTCTAAACCTGTGTCTCAAAAAATTCGAAGGTTACCTTTCATATCAAGACCCTAAGAATCAATTTTATCATTTTACCCCTACCACATGAGTACGAGACATTTTGAAGCCTTACGAACTTAGTTTTAACCTACTTAAACTCATCCAAATTTAATTATGACAATTGCATTAGGACCAGAGCATCTAGGAGATACAAAAAGCACATAAGCCTTTAAACTTTTTGAGCTACAGAACCTAAAAAGCACACCCAGACAGTAAGAGAGTCAAAATCCAAATATCCTCAATATTTTTGAATTGCTTTTTTTTTAATATATTTTCAAAAAAGTAATCATTGCAATTTTAAAAAATCCTAAAAGTGGCTTTGGCTCAAGGTCTTTCATTTAGCATTAATCCAAAGCACTCTTGATGTAGGGCTAGGATCTAATGATCTAAACTCCTAGCCCATCATCCACCATCCAAAGATTTGTACACATCCAACCCTTCATTTTTCCACCTCCTCATCCCAACTCTTTATCTTCTCCCCCTTACCACATGGTACACATCCACCCCCCTCTCATGGTTAGGGGTTAGGATTAACCCCTTAAAACCCTAAAACCTCATAATATATCCTAACCCTCCATTTTTCCACCTCAACCCTCCATTCAACCCCCTTTCCACATGGCACCCATTTAAGCTACCCTCACCTTGTAGCCAATGGGAGGAGGACTTCTAAGCCCCCTCACATGTGGCTGAGAAGCCTCCACCCTACCCCATTCACACCCCCCTTCACTACCACACATTTTGTGGGACCCACTTACCATGCACATCACCTACACCCCATGGCCATCACCCCCATCCTTCCATCCATAACACTCCCCACCTATAAATACCCCCACCTTGACCACAATAGGGGGGAGTCCATTTTTCCACCAGAAAAAAGAGAAGAAAGAAAAGAAAGGGAGAGATAAAGGAAAGGAAGAGAGAAAAGAAAGAGAAGAGAAAGAGAAAAAAGTGGAAGGAAAGCTTAGACCATAGGTACCCCACCCCTATCTATTTTTTTGGACCAAGTGGCAGTGCAGAATCATAACTACCTCAATACAGGGAGTTAGAATCTCAAATTTACATGGTAGGTCACTTATATAGTGACCTACTTCACTGTAAAATTCCATGACAATTGGAGTTCATTTGATCCTCTAGATAGGCCCCACTTGCTCAATGTTTTGGAGTGTTTTTACACTCCATAGTTTGAGTCAAGTGGCATGCTCGAATTTTAACTTCTTATGTATAAGTGATTTTTGCTTATTTTTTGTTTTATTTGTTAGCTATCTAATTTATATTATTTCTTAAATTTTTATTCCATTTTATTTTAGTGTAGTTATTTTACAAGAATTTAGTTTGAATTACTTTTCTGTTGTTCTTGTTCTACACTAAATTTAGTCATTAAAATTGTCCACTAAATAACTCTTTGTTTTCTTATTTCTTTACTCCAATTTTCCTATAGTTGTCTTATAATCATGTTAAGACATTCCTTGTAAAATTTAGGCTCAACCCAATGGGTGTAGCCCCCGGAATGGACCCCACAACCCATGGGTTGCACTTGAGACTGTGTGAAACAGTCAAGCCCACTTTGAAAAATTAAAAGTGGGGTCTACCCTCCTCAAATGAGGTTGGGATTTTTATAGGGGTGTTTGGGGTGTTAACCCAACCCTTTGAAAAATTTTAGGTCCATTTGACGTCCCTTGATGGCCTAAAATTATGGGAAACAGGTTGCTAGATTTCTACCTAGAACTAGTACACCTGAATTTTCACTTCAATGAGAATTCAAGCGTACAACCTAATTTCAGGCGTATTGGATGAGTATTTCCACTCTCTATCCCTGTGTATCTAGTGGGTCCATAAGGGTACTCAAGACCCTAAACCCCTCTGACCATGCACCTAGACCCATGCTTCTTTTTGGAACCCCCAGTGGGGCCCACATAGACCAGTATGCCTGAATTTTCACTTATGTGGAAATTCAAGCGTACCCCTAAAATTCAGGTGTACCCCTAAAATTCAGGTGTACAGCCCAATTTTAGGCATATTGCCTCTGAACCTTTTTTTCCTCTCTATTCTCTACCACATAGTGGGCTTACATGATGTCCTAAGACTTGTAAACCCACCTAAGCAACCCAACCTTCAGTTCACCTAGGGATCCCCAATAGGGTCCATTAAAGCTTATACGCTTGAATTTTCATTTATTTGAAAGTTCAGGAGTACACTTAAAAATCAGGCGTGCATTTGACTACAGAGACTTAAACGCACAACAGACCCCCATAACTATATACAGTTTGATCCTACCGAAACCTTAGGAACCCGAACCACACAAGATCAGGTATGTAGGCAACTTGTGTCACGACCCAAATCCATAGGCCATGAACTAGGCCGGGTTTGGATCCATGACATGGGAATAACCCGTCCCGAACCCGTTTCTCACACAGGGATAACAACGTACTCAGAGTGGGTCATTAACCCTCTCACCTAATCAGATAATATTTTCATATTGATGCATTTACTTATCCTTTCATTTAATTTTAGTCACGTCCATTTCCAACATAACACATCGTAGCGGAATGAGAATAATGATGACATAATCCAAATAAGTGCAGCAGAGATAAGTATCAATCAGTCTAAAAGCATCATATAGTCATCTAATATAGAAAAGGCTAAACATGCCCATAAAATTACATACATCCCATAGCTCCATAGGCATAACAGGTAACAAAAGTACATCTCCTATCAAGTAAACTATAAAATTGAAACTAAACTAAAGTGAAGTATCCAAATTAGGCATCCAACCATCGACCATCTTTTTGGCCTAAGGCATATTTCAACCTGTACACCTACACCCCTGTGGGTGGTTCCAATTAGGATATGCATTTTATACAACAATAAGGAAGAAAAAAGATAATCATAGTAACAAATAAGAATAATCGAAGTAACTAAGGTATCGAAGCAAGAACAAGAGTACATCAAGTCTACTAAACATGTATTCATCCTATGATCCGAGTGCACATAGGTCATAAGATAATCACAAGAATATCTATAATAGATCAGGCGGAGTCATGCATATGCTACATGCTATATGCCACATGCTAAGTTCACATACGTAGTATTGTTTGTGTCACATACAAATCACAATGGTGTCCCATCACATATCATATCTAAATATAAATGAACCATGAAAGGTCTCCGATAAAACATATCATAAGAAAACCACAAGAGGTCTCCGGTGGAAACAATTCAAATGAACCACATAAGGGTCTCTGACATAGTATATCATATAATCGTATAAGTTCTCCGACACATCACATCACATAACCCATATAAAGGTCTCCATCAAAGCACATTATATCACATATGTTGGGCCACTAGGGTCGTCTTAACCTATTAATGTGACCCGGTGATTGGGTACCTAAAGCCATAAGGTTAACCCACGAAAGGGTTTATAGGCCCACCAAGGGTAACCCACATAAGGGTCTCTGGGCCCACAAGGGGCAACCCACATAGGGGTCTATAGGGCTACATCTAGCCAACCCAGATAAGGGTCACCAGGGTCGTAAAGACCATACACATATATAAAGGTCACAAGTACCAAACTTGAATAGTTTTAAGTCCAACTTAGGTTCTAGACTTTTAAATTGGTCCAATAGGTTCTTAAACCAATTTAAGGTCTGTATAAGCACGTGAAAGGAAAATTTTATCCTTATGGAGGTAAAATTATGATTTTACCCCCCGTTAAGTGCAACATGGGGTGTTTCATTCTCCCCCCCTTATAAAAAATTTAGTCCCTAAATTTGTGCGTATCTCAGTACTGAAAAGATGCAGGTACTTGGTCCTCATTTCATTCTCTCCTTCCCATGTGGCCTCTTCTTCGGAGTGATTATGCCATAATACTTTCATATAAGGAACTGCCTTGTTTCGTAGCACTTGCTTCTTGCATAGCACTTGCTTCTTGCAGTCAAGAAGCATTATTGGTTGTTCTTCATATGAAAGATCCTCACACACTTAAAGTGGCTCATATTCCAAGATGTGAGAATAATAGTGCAATTCTAGTGGTAACGCTAGAGGTAATGCTAGCTAATAAGCAAGGTCACCAACTTGCTTCAAGATCTCAAAGGGTCTAATGAATCTCAGGTCAAGCTTGCTTTTCTTCCTGAATCTCATCACACCTTTGGTCGGCGACACCTTAAGGAACACGTGGTCACCCTTTTCAAACTCAAGGTCACATCTTTTCTTGTTCACATAGCTTTTTTTCTACTCTATACCATCAACAACCTATCATGGATAAGCTGAATCTGTTTAGTAGTTACTTGGACAAGCTCAGGTCCAAGAATCTTCTTTTGACCAGCTTCATCCCAACAGATCAAGGATTAACATCGTCTACCATACAAGGCCTCGTAAAGGGACATCTAGATGCAAGCTTGGTAGCTATTGTTGTAGGAGAACTCAATCAATGGTAGGTGAGCATCCCAACTACCTTTTAAATCAATGACATAAGCCCTCATCATATCTGAAATGTCTCTAATGTTATCCTAGAGGGGGTGAATAGGATATTAAATTTATTCTACCCTTTCTTGTCAATATTGGCATTGATTTTAATCTTCTTAAGTGAGTGTGTGCATCAAGGTGCTGCTCTAGCATTTAAACAAATAAGTAGTAAGTAATAGGAAATATGAGTATAAGTAAGAGAGACAAACAATCACACACTCAATCCACAACACAAGATTTATAGTGGTTCGGTATTAAGGCCTACGTCCACTCTTCTAAAGCTCACTATGAGCTTAGGTATATTTCATTTAGATTGTCACATACAACCTAGG
>JAOXJP010201268.1:0-12062 GCA_025762735.1 Platanus orientalis
GAATGGCTCTTGATTAGAGGCTTATTGCAAATTGACAATTATGGTTCTCTACAAAATGCCCATTTCTTAAAGAAGATCATGGTTCTGTATAAGATTTCCATATTTGAAGAAAATCATGGTTCTTTATAAATTTCCCATGTTTTGAAAAAAATCATGGTTCTCTATAAAACACCCATGTGTTTGAGGAAAATTATGGTTCTCTACAAAATCTTTGTATGTTTTGAATAAAATCATGGTTCTATATATGCTTTTCTTTTCTTTTCTTTTTCTCTTTTTTTTGCCTTTCTTTTCTTTTCTTTTCTTTTCTTTTCTTTTGTTAAACCATTGATTCTTTTGCCTTGGATTTGTAGAGATGATCATGACTTTGGAATTGCAAAAGTGAATAGTTAGGAAAATATTTCAGCAAAATGACCGTTCAAGGTATTTCATTTCAAGCTCTTTAATTGAAGTCAGTTTTACAATAATCAAGCAGAGAACCTTTTGACTTGGTCCAAGTTTACAAATCTGGAGAAGTCTTCCCCGTCCATATTTTCCAACAGTAGTGCTCTACCGAACAGCTTCTGTTTGATAATGAAGGGTCCTTCATAGTTCGGCTAAGGTTGCCCCCGTGGTGCATGTTCATGTGAGAGGACCTTCTTGAGAACCAAGTCTCCTTCCTCGACATCTCTATGTCTAACCCATTTGTTGAATGTTGTAGCCACGCACCTCTGATGGGCTTGCCAATTGCTTATTGCTTGTAGTCTTTTCTCATTAATGAGGTTCAGCTGATCATGTCGAACCTGTGCCCATGCTGACTCTAGAATTTCTGCCTCAGCTAAGACTCAGATACTTGGAATTTCAACTTCAATAAGCAAGACTGCCTCTATGCCATAAACTAGTGAATAGGGGGTTTCCCCTGTTGAAGTACGAATGGAAGTTCTATAGGCCATCAGTGCATAGGGTAGCATTTCATGCCAGTTGGAGTGATTAGTGGTCATTTTCTATAAGATCTTCTTAAGGTTCTTGTTGGCTACTTCTACTGCTCCATTCATCTGTGGCCTATATGGGGAAGACCTATGGTGGTGAATCTTAAACTTTTTGCAGAGTAGTTCAAGATCCTTTCCCATAAAGTTGATTACATTGTCGGTGATGATCTTATTGAGAACACCATATCGGCAGATGATGTCTCTCCGTATGAACCTAGCTGTGTTCTTCATTGTGACTGTTGCTAGAGATACGGCCTCAACCCATTTGGTGAAATAGTCAATGGCTACAATGATGTACAAATGTACATTGGTGGCCTTTTGAGGCATGGGTCCTACTACGTTTATTCTCCACATGGAGAATGGCCAAGGAGTAGTTAGGTTGTGCAATTCAGAGGCTGGTGCTTTGATGATGTTGGCATAAGACTGGCAAGTGTGGCACTTTTTTACATGTTGGCAGCAATTTGTTTCCATAGTTGACCAGTAGTAACCTAGTCGAAGAATCTTCTTGGCAAGCATGAGCCCATTCATGTGTGGGTTGCATTCTCCTTAGTGGATATCTTCAATGATGGTGGAGGCTTCAGTTCCATGTACATATCTTAGGAGAACATAATGAGGGGACTTCTTGTATAGGGTCCCGCCATGTAATACAAATTGAGCTGATAGTCTTTGCAGAACACGTTGATTATTCTTAGAGGCCATTAGAGAAAGGGTTTAATCTTCCAAATAATTCTTAATGTCGAGGAACCACGGCTCTCTATTCAAATCAGTGATCATAACCTGGAGGCCATATGCTAGTTTTTTTCTCTACTCAATTCCAATTGGTGTTATGTCTGCCCCTTGAGGAATGTTAATCATTGAAGCTAATGTGGCTAAAGCATCTGTAAAGATGTTCCTTCTCCTGCCAATGTAGTCGAAGGTCAGGTATCCAAAGCTCTTGGACAGGATCTATAGACACTCATGGTAGTCTAAGAACTTCTCTCGGAAGAACCAATCCTCCGGTTGCTTAAAAGATGACAAGTGTTGAGTCTCCATAGACTTCCAATTCATTAATGCCTAGGTCAATGGTTGCTTTCAGACTGATGATGTAAGCTTTGTATTCAGCTATGTTGTTAGTACATTCGAAGTGTAGCCTTGCAGTAATTGGGATGAGGATACTTGTAAGGGAAATGAGCATGACTCCAATCCCGTAGCCTAGTTGATTGATGGCTCTATCAAAGCACATCTTCCATCTGACAATCTTGCTTAATTCAACTTCAACACCAAGTACGTGTTCATCTAGGAAGTCAAATTTCAAGGATGAAGGTTCGTCTATTAGTGCATCTGCTAAGAAGTCAACTATGGCTTGCCCCTTGATAGCTTTCTGTGAGACATAGGTGATGTCGAACTTGGTAAGCCATTGGGCAGTTCTTCTTGTGGTTGTAGGTTTCTGGAATAAATACTTGATAGGATTTATCCGAGAAATCAGAAACACTTTGTATGAAAGGAAATAGTGTTGAAGCCTTTTGGTGATGTAGACTAGGGAAATGCAAGTCTTCTCGAGGGAGTGTATCTAGTTTCATAGTCTATGAAACGCTTGCTCAAATAGTAGATATCATGTTCCTTCTTTCCTGTCTTGTCATGCTGTCCTAGCACACATGCCATGGAGCAGTCATATACAGTCAGACATAGGATCAACAGGCAGTCTGGCTTTGGGGATACCAACACAGGTGGGCTTAGCAGGTAGTCCTTGATTTTGTCAAAGGCAGCTTGGCAGTCGTTGTTCCATTGGATCAGAACGTTCTTTCTCAGTAGTTTGAACAAGGGCTCACAGATGGGAGTGAGTTTAGCAATGAAGCGACTGATGTATTGGACATGACCCAAGAAGCTGTGTACATCCTTCTCTGTGCGAGGTGTAGGCATTCCAATGATTGATTTGGCCTTTGAAGGGTCAAATTCTATGCCTCTTTCACTGATGATGAAGCCTAACAATTTCCAATGGGAGGCCTCAAAGATGCACTTGTTCGGGTTCATCTTCAACCTGTACTTTCTCAATCGAGCAAACAACTTTCGCAGGTGTGTTAGGTGATCTTCTTTGTAACAGGATTTGACAATCATCTCATCTACATAAACCTCCATCTCTTTGTTGATCATGTCATGGAAGAGGGCAATCATGGCCCGTTGGTATGTTTCCCCTGCATTCTTGAGACCGAAGGGCATTACTTTGTAGCAAAATATGCCCCAAGGGGTTGTGAAAGCAGTCTTTTCTTGGTCTTCCTCGGACATCTTGATTTGGTTGAAGCCTGAGAACCTGTCCATGAAGGACATCATCTCGTATCTAGCAATACTGTCTATGAGCACATCAATGTGGGGTAAGGGAAAGTCACCTTTGGGACTAGCTCTATTTAGGTCTCTATAGTCTATGCACATTTGGACCTTGTCGTCTTTCTTAGGTATAGGGACAATGTTGGCTAACCATTGGGGATATTGAACAGATAAGAGGAAGTCTGCGTCTAGTTGTTTTTGGATTTCATCTTTGAGGGCTAGGGACCACTCAAGTCTTAGACGCCTAGGCTTTTGCTTAATGGGATGAATGTTAGGGTTAGTTGGGAGCTTATGGGTGACAAGGTCTCTGTTCAGATCAGGCATGTTTGCATAGGTCCATGCGAAAATGTCTATGTATTCTCAGAGTAAGTTTAATAGGGCATGCCCCAGATCTGAAGCACTGGGGGTCCCAATTTTCACAATTCTAGGCATGGTTTCTGACCCAAGGTTGACTTCTTGGAGGTCATCTACCGATGGAAGGTTTCGGTTCTCTTAGCACTTAAAGGCCTCAATCACCTCTTTTGGCATTACCTCTTCATCATTCCATTTTTTTGCTCCTGTTTTGAAAGAAATGTTTATTTTAGTATGAATTTACATCAAAAAGGGTATTTGATAAACAAGGAGAATCAACTCCAAGTTGCCTACATACCCGATGTTCGCGCTGATCACAAGCTTAGTAAAGTTTGTTAAGCCAGGATCAAGTTGCGCATAGTTCTGGTCTTAGGGTGGACCAAATATATATATATATATATATATGTTTATATATTGAAAAGCAATTGAGCCTGAAGTTACTTCTCAGGTTACCTACATACTTGACTTTTAGCATAAGTGCTTTGGAAAACATTGGTTTGTCAAGATCAAGCTGCACGTAGTTCTTTGATTTACAAGGGTGGAGAAGCAAAAGAATTTTTTTCAAAAAAGTGATTGGACCTGAAGTTGTGTCTCAGGTTGCCTACATACCCCTTATAAGTGCATTGGTCAAATACTTCGACAATTCATGACTCATTAGGGATCAAGTCTACATAGTTCTTTATACAAAATGGGTAAAAACTAAAAAGATTTTTTGAAAACATAAACTGGAGTAGAGAGTGGTTGGCCCTTCCTGGCCTCTTTTGTCAATCAATCAGTCAATCACTTGGTCTTCATCCTTTCCTGCTGTGACGTTGGATTGTCGAATCTGCTCTACGGCTTCACCAGGTACCCATGTCTCTGGCATGTTGACCTAGTCAGGGTCAAGCTCGTCTAGGTCTAACTCTCCACTCGCAATTATTGCTTGCAACACTTCTATGACATCACCTAGTAGAAATAGTAGACTTAAAGGAGCTAAGTTATCCTCCCTATGTTTTAAGGTGTTGGGGGTTGAACTTTCCCCTACCTCAGGGATGGACGGCTTAGAGCTAAATAAATGGGTATGAGGAGTAGCCTCGAGATGGTAAGAATGCTGACTGGTGATTAGAGGGGGATGATGAGTGGTTCTGTTGGTGCATATTCTATGCTAACCTGGGGTAGCATTGTTTGAATTGGTGTTTTAGTTGGTAGGGGGCACAAATCTTGGTTAATCCAGAAGCAAGTATAAAATGTTGTGTGGCCTTACGATCGGCTTTCTTCTTCTTGTTCGTCCTAAGAAGATGCTTGATCAACAACTTGAACCCTAAGCCTGCTTTGTATGTCACTCTGATAGCCTTGATGGGGGTCTTTCTTCCTTGAGAGTGTTTGCCTAAGCCTTTGTTTGGATTAAACTTCATTTTGGCCATCATGCTGAACTTAGGTGGAAGTATTTCAACCTTCCTCTTTAGTTTTGTCGCTTCCTCTTTTGTGTGCACAACCTCGAACTGGTACAAGGTGAAAGTCTTTAGTGCCTATAAACTTCGGACTCCCAGTATTTTTTACCCTGTCATTATGATGATATCTATATCTGCCAGTACTGTGATGACTTCATCATCATTGATGAACTTGACTTTTTGATGGAGAGTGGATGGTACGACGCCTGCTTGATGAATCAACGATCTTCCCAACAGCATGGTGAAGGAGGATGGTATGCTCAATACTTAAAACTGAACTTTGAAGATTCTCCCTTCTATCACTAGAGGAATGAACACTTCTCCTTGGCCACGACTGACTAAATTATTGAAGGCTCTTATGTCACATGGGTTGGGTTTCACATAATTTGAGGGAACTCCCAATATGTCTAACGTATCCTTGGTATATATATTCAACATGGATCCATTGTCTACCAGGATAAGGGGAATGCACATGTCTAAGTGGCGTGACGTTATGTAGATAGCTTTGTTGTGCACTGTGTCACTCTTAGGGAATCTCTTCTTCCAAGAATGTGCTGACTCATGGTGTGGAGACTCTAGCCACCATGTTTTCCAACCTATCTGGTGTGATTGAGGCATCCACAAAGGACTTTCTGAATATGCTAAGGAAGCTCTCATTGTGTTGTTCTAATGTCAATAGAAGGCTCAAGATGGAGATCTGTGCTAGTGTCTTAGATAATTACTCAATTAAGAACAGGTGAGACTTCTGAATGGCTGCCTCAAAAATCTCATTCTCTTTCCTCTCTTCTGCTTCTCTAGTTTGTTTCTGTATCTCTGTCTTTATTTCTTCTTTAATCATTTTCTCTTTCCCTTTGCCCTCGGGATGCAAATATGAGATCGGCTTGGAGACTCTGCTTGATTGGGTAATAAAGGTTGTGAACTCGTCTAGCTCATCTTTTGAAAGCTCGGGATCTGCCACTTCCCCGATTAGATAGCCCAAAGGGACTCGGTTCAACAAGTATTGGATTCTGGTAGGTGGGGGATATTAATGACTTAGCTAGGGGATGACAAGTCGATGAGCTGGACATATAGTGAGGGTGGTGGGATGATATGGGGTGAGATAAACGGGTCATGAGTTGTTGAACCTTCCCCATATATGTTTATATCAAGAGGAGGACTATCATTGTGCTACTTGGGGTCCCACATGTGTGAGAGGGAGTGCTCATATTCAGGGGAGGAATAGGCTCGGGGAAATGTTCGTTTATGGTGGACACTTGATTGGTGTCAGGTAAGAAGATGACCTTCTTGGGCTCTGAGATCTTGGTGATGTAGCTGGAGGGATTGAATTGGGTGCTAGTGAGACTGATCATGTTGACCTACAATGGTGGTTGGTGGTTGGGGAGCAGGTTTGGGATGATGTTTATATTTGGTGGAGGATTAGTGGGTGTGGGGTCAAATGATACCTTACCCTCGTCGATCAAGTCTTGGATATCTTGTTTCAAATGGAAACACCAGTAGAGAGTGTGCCCTGGGGTCTGATGGTATTTATAGTGCTCCGCTTGGTTGTAGCAGTAGGGCAAAGGGTACGGAGATGGTCTTGGATCAATCAGCTGCAATAGCTTTTTCTTGATGAGATACTCTATGATGTACTTATAGGAGTAAGGCGAGGGGTGAATTTCCTTTTCTTCTTTTCTTCTCCTGGCACACCCAAGTGCTTGGGTTGGTAGGATTGTTGTGTTTAAGGAGGGATGACATTCATGGCTGCAGGGTAGTTTTGAGTAGACTATGGCGGAGGAAAAATGTGACCATTGTTTTGACTGGGCCGAGGGACCTCGATAGTTTGCACAAAGTTAGCTTCTGGCCAAGTGGTTGCCGCCTTTTTCAGCACTATTTTAGAGGAACTGGCAAGGGTGAGCAGCGTGTCTTATACCAAGTCTGCCTTGATGCCTAACTCTACTTTTGAAGCTTTGTCAATAACCTTAGCAAAGTTGGTTTGTGACGTAGTCAGAAGCATTAGTTGGTAGGTAGGACCCAATGTCCTCATGAAAGTAGATATCATGTCCTCCTCGGACATAGGGTGTTTTAGGTTGGATGTCTTCAACATCCATCTGTAGGCGAAGTCCCTGATACTCTCTCCCATGGCGGACCTCATGCTTCTACTTTTTCCCTGGTAGGTAGCAACTTCATATTGAACCTATAATGATTAGGGAATGACTTTGTCAAGGCCTTCCAAGTACTAACGTTGCTCTTCTCCTGGTTTGCCAACCATTTCCCTGCATTCTTCTCTAGACTTTGACCAAACATCTAAACCAAGATATGCTAATCTTGTCCCCATTGGAACATGGTATTGTAGTACATGCGTAGATGCATATAGGGGCAAGTGGTACCATCATACTTCTCAACATATGGCATTTGGAAATTTGGAGGTAGTACACCCTTAGGGTGGATATAGAGATCCTCAAAGTCCATAGAGATGGGGGCCTACCTCACTTTCATCATTTCTAACTCTGCTGCAAGCTTAGCTATCTGGGCACTAGTCTCGTCCTTCTCCTTTTCCTTTTTGCTTGACGAGGCCGCCCCGTACTGTTTTTCCAAATCAAAGGCTGTGTGGTGTTTCGGCTACACAAAGGTGGTCATAGTTCGGAGATGGACCATGACATAGATGGGGCCCTGAGTATGTGATGGGCCATGCGACAAAGTCTGCTCAGCAATACTAGGAGTGGTGGTGGCTCAAATACCATACCTCAGTTGTGCGTCCCTCCTTGTTTCATCAGGTATTCGAATATCAGCTTCTCAAACTCGGTGAGGGTAGGGATTTAAGGCTGCTCACTAGTGTTGGATTAGCTAAGGGATGGTAGAGAGGTTTGGGGTAATGAAGAGGATTGACCAAATTTAGGGGTGGATGTCCAACCATGCCGAGACATGAAGTCCCCCATAAATTGTTCCACTTCTGATTTAAACCCCTCAGGGAGAATACCTTCAAGCGTGGTCCTCGCTAGAGGTGGATTTTCCATAGATGTCTCTTGGAGGGTGACCGGTGTAGTGCTTGTTGTAGGCAGGGGTGTTCACTTGTCACCCATTGCTTTTCTCTGTCGTGCCTCCTTTTGCTTCTGCAATCGAGTCTTTGGGGGAGCAATTATAGCTTGCTTAACTGAATTAGAGGAAAAGAAGTTTGTTGTTATTATTTTGTAAGGTTTATTCTTGGTATTCATTCATAATTGATAGCCAGGTATTTTACAAGTGCATATGT
Source organism: Platanus orientalis (assembly GCA_025762735.1). Lineage (NCBI taxonomy): Eukaryota > Viridiplantae > Streptophyta > Magnoliopsida > Proteales > Platanaceae > Platanus > Platanus orientalis. The sequence goes on from JAOXJP010201268.1 coordinate 8,277, forward strand.
CATTCAAGTGAATTCATGTCCTTTAATGAACTACAAGATTTTGAAAACAAAACTTTGTACATTATATATATCGGAAAAAGATTACAAAAGGAGGGGGTACTTGTTCCAATACAATAAACAACAACATAAAATGAAAATCTAGAAATCAGGCACTACTAAAGGTGGTGGAGGTGGCACTAGTTTATAACCCAAGGAGAAGATTTATTCTCTCAGCTTGTGAACCCATGACTGTATCCATTGATCCTGCACAAAAGCCATGCTATTGCTACACCTCATTTTGAGTCCCAAGTCTTCGTGGGAAGTCTTACTGTCATTGAGCTCACTCTTTAGGGAGCGAATGAGCTCTGCTTGGGTTTCATTCCAATGCTGGGCACACTTGCGTGAGACCTCAGTCTTTGTACGCAAAAGTATCTCAGCTTCTAGGGTAGCCTTGGTTTGGGCATGTGAAGCCCATTCTTTGGCTAGGTTTGACAATGCTTGCTCATATCTACTCGTGTATGAGGAGGCTCTGTGTACGATGAGGATGTTGATTCGGTGCATGGCCTCTTGTTCAAATAAATAGAAGGTGCAAGGGTGGCAGGCTGTAGTGTAGGCTTATGTGAAAGCCAATGCTCATATGCAGGTGCTATGGCTTGTGTTTTTGCGGATACTAGATATGGATGTCCTGAGACTCCAATACGTGAGCTATCCCATAAAGTGGCTAATGTGGACAGTGTATGATTAGATGTACGGTGATCAAGTTTGTAAATATCCTCGAAGACGGTGGGGAAGTTAAAGAAGTCTTGGCTAAGTGAAAATTACTGAAGGACTCGTATAGGTACATAGGGAGTGCTTTGGTGGACTACCGTGATAAGCATGTATGTGCGGTCCTTAGTAGTGAGAAGTGGGTAGCATGCTTTGTGCCACCTGACACACCAAATGATATGTTCAGGAAGTATGGCAGCTAGCACGTTCTAATAACCCACTGTGGTTGTTCTGTTTGGAAAGGGCCAGCTTTTGGTGTGGATCTGTGTTGGGGTCAGATCTCATGACACATAAGCTGGGAAGGATGCCAAGATGGACAGATGTTCTTGTAACCAAGCTTGTAAGAAATCCGGGCAACCATATAATCGACCTTTGGGATGTTGAGCACAATATGAGAGACTAGATATAGTCTCTGAGATGATCATAGGTGCGAGTGTCTTCTTCTGTAGATGTTGGTCTAAGATGTTGAGTAAGACGCCATTGAAGTGATGGCGGCTATGCGATAGTAAAAGTTGTCCAAGGGAAACTAAAGTGAATGCTCTGAACTTGATTAGGTTGTCGAAAGAGCAATGTAGATATTTTCTAATAGCTTCTTTAGGAAGGGAGGCTTTGGAGATGTCCAATGTATGGAAGTTTCTGAGGTAATTGGGTTTGTGAATCAGGATTATGGCACTGAAGCAGAGGCAATGTTCCCAGTCTAGGAAGGGTTCGAGTTCTTTGATAGTGGGTGAAAGCTCTTGTTCTTCGAATCGGAAAACCATAGATGTCGGGTCTCAAAAGAATATAGCTGCCTCTATCAATGGCCAATCCAAGTTGATCTGAGCTAGGGCCAGTGTTGCCCCTAAACGGCTTTGACTTTTCCAAATTTCTTGGTCCTCGGAGGGAAGGGCAATTAGGGTATTTACGAAGTTTGTAGAGGTGGTAGAGTATGCATCCAATTGTACTGATCTGTGAATCATGCCTATAAGCATAAGTATGAACACAGGGTTAAAAATGTCATTTCATAGATGAAAATGTTATTCTACAGAGTTAAGCCTAACGCTTGTTTATTGCTTCAACGCCTGTATTTTAATTCAATTAACAGATAGACATTGGGAGCACGATTAGGCATTGAAATCAGTTATAGGTTTAAATAACCCATGATAGGTTTTTTTTTGTCTTTTGCTATTTTCGGTTACAAAATAGTGGAAAGGTCCCCATAAGTTTGTTTTTTCCATTCTTTTTCAAATTTCAACGAAATTCTTGGCTGTCTTTGTACTTTTTGATGACAATGGCTCAAGGGGGACCAAGCTATAGCTTTCCACTCCTCTCGGTGCAAGAGAAAGCTCTTTGGAAGCACCCTGTTGCAGGTGAGGTAAGCTTTTTATCTTGATTGTTAGTTTACTTTATGCTTTTTTAAGATTTATTTGTTTTGAATACCTTTTGATTTTAATTTCATGTTCTTACCATTTTTTATTATTTCTTTTTGAATTTTCCTTGGGATTACATTGTATTTCTACATTTTAATTCATTTACATAAAGTTATATCACTTTAATCTTGATTTATGAATGATTTGAGATAGGTTTTTGTTGATTTTTCTAGTGATTTTTGGGTTTTCCAACGCCTGAAAATCACTGCCCCAAATCACAGGTGTAACGCTTGTTTTTAAAACACGCGTTGAGAAAAACAAGCATCGAGTTAACAAATAGGCGTTAGCCTAAAAAATAGGCATTGTCCTAACAAACAAGCGTTAGCCTAAAAAATAGGCATTGGCCTAACAAATAGGTGTTAGCCTTAAAAAACAGGCGTTGGCCTAACAAACAGGCATTAGGCCTAAGAGATAGATTTGTTACTTTGATATTTTTTACTTCTTTTTGCATTGCTTTTTATTCTTTTTGCTTCTAAACATTGTTCTAACATTTTTAACTTGTTTCTTCTTGTAGAGTAGAGGGATAGTGCAACGCCACGGCTCATGGTCTAGTGTTTTGAGGTTGTGGACCAGGATGTGTTCGGATGTTCAGGATAGAGTTAGGGCCATGGAGTTTAGCCATTTTTTAACTCTTCCAATGCTGTCGGATGACAAGGCCTTGCTAATGGCTCTTGCAAAGAGGTGGTCCCCCATCACACAGACTTTCCACCTTCCGATGGGGGAGATAGGGATGCCCCCAATTAATCTTTTTACGATGACCGGGCTTTCAATGGATGGCGCCCCTCCACTGAGTTTAAAGGAATTCGACCCGGCTTTGGTGGCTAGATGTATAGCGCCACAACCCATGGTCTACTACAAGGGCACCAAAGGTGTCCTTCTGTCATGGTTCAAGAATGATTATGTCTGGGCCACAAATGTGAGTACGACAGTAAAGAAGGATTTTTCTACTCAGACCTTCTGGTTATACATGCTGACTCGATCGCTCTTCTGCAGGACGAGCAACAGAGTCTACTTCTACTTGCTGCCGGCTTTGGAGAACTTAGACTTGGTCGCCACATGGAGTTAGGGTAGATCCGCCCCTAGGTGGATGTACCTCAATATGAGTGAGATCTCAACTGGACATTGCCCCTATGCCTTTATGGGCCTATTCTTTTTGTGGGAGGTATGACTTTTATTTTTATTTGTTTTCTTTCATTATTGATATTGTATAATTTTAACTTTCTTTTTCTCTTTTCTTTTTGTTTTTTATAGGCGTGGTGCTATGAGCACTTTCCCTCCTTGGCCCCTAGGTGGAAGGGTGAGGCAGTTCTCCATTTCCCTTGTGTGGCGAGATGGAAGACTATCCACCACAAGACCCGAAAGTCGATCTCAGCTTTCTGACATGAGTTAGACCTTCTCACAGTTGACTAGGTAAGTGCACAATACTTTAGATTAATTGATTTTGTTTCCTTTTTTTATAAATCATTGTCTAACTTCTAATGTGTTTTACGCAGGTGAAATGGTACCCTTGGGCCTGTTGGGTTTTGGAGGCAGGGGATGCCCCTGCCCAGACCTCTGCTTGGGGTTGGTCCCGCCAAAGGGTCATATTAGTGGCCCTTGGTGAGGTCACCATATACCTTGGGGAGAGGTGTTG
>JAOXJP010201279.1:0-12062 GCA_025762735.1 Platanus orientalis
TTAGAATGAGATTAATAAAAGTATTATTAAAATGCTCATAAAACTCTTCCAAATATTAAAAATCCTTAAACACTTTCATCAAATCCCCTTTGATAATGTCCTAACATTTCCGGAAAAAAAAAAAAAAAGAGATAGTAAATCCATTCGGACCAGGCATCGTATCTCCTTTCATGCCCAACACCACCTTCCCAACCTCCTTTTCGAAAAACCTCTTTTCTACCAAATTCTTCTCATTAGTCGATATACAATCAAACTCCATACCAACAAGTAAGGGCCCTATTAAAATGATCTTCCTTATATAACTTTACATAATACTCTTCCACCTCCCTACGAATTTCCCCTTGATCTTAAGACCAAACACCATTAACAAATAAATGAAGAATACAACTATCACTCTTGTGAAGTGAAGCCATTTATGGAAAAATTTAGTCTTTCGGTCCCCTACCTTTAGCCACTTCACCCTAGAACATTGTCTCCAAAATATATCATCTTTAATGACTAACAAAAGATAGTCCTTTCTCCAATTATCCCGCTCCCCTCTTTCCACCCTCAACAAATTTCTCTCTTCTTTTGCTAAATCCATCTCTTTAATCCTCTTGCTACAAGTCACCATATTACCCTTGAGAGAACCACCCGAATTCTTATTCCAACTTTTTAAGTAACTCTTAATAGGTTTTAATTTCAAAGTAAACACTCTACTAGGATTGCCAAAATAAGCCACCCAATTCCACTCTTTCCACCACCTCCAAAAAATCTAGCTCAAGAAACCACATATTTTCAAACTTGAAGGGGATTGGACACCCAATAGGCCTGTTAAACTCCAGCACGACGGGGTTATGATCAAATATATTTCTAGGCAAGGACACCTAAGAACGAGCAAGGAATAAATCATCCCACTCAACACAGAAAAGGAACCGGTAAAGTCTACTAAAAGAAGCATGATCTTGAAAATTGGACCAAGTGAATCTTGCCCCTTTAAACAGACCATCAATTAAGTTCCACCTTTCAATAAACTCTCCAAACTTGTACATACTAGAATCCCTCCACCCACCCCCATTTCATTCACTAGGACATCTTACCAGATTAAAATCTCCTCCAATACACCATGGCAATTTCCAGCGATCCTTTTGATCATCCAACTCAACTAGAAATTCATCGACATCCTCCCTCCTAGGAGGGTCATACACCCACACAAAAACCCATTCCTCATCAAACATTCTCAATTTACACTAAATAGAAACCAAAAATGCTATAATCTCGTGCTCCAAAACCTCAATCTTTCCCTCATCCCAAATTAAAAAAATATTCCCCCCAAAGCCCCCAAAGAAGGAAGAGCACCCCAGGAAGAGGTTCTAAGCCCCCACACATCCTCAACCACCAAATTAGACATCCCTTGCAACTTTGACTCATGCAAGCATAAGATATTAAGTTTAACATTAAGAATAGGTCGGTTTATAGCCATTCTCTTCTCCTTGTTCCGAAGCCCACAAACATTCCAGGAAAGAATTTTTAAATCCATTGATCACACAAGCAAAATACCCTTCCCTTTCCTAACCCCCTGCTCACAGACACCGACAACTTTCCGATCATAATTAATACTACTCTCCAATTTCTTCAACTCATTTTTTAACCTTTCGTTCAAAACATAGTTTCACCCCCTCTCTGACTCTTCCTACTCTTCAAAACTATCAATCTAAACAATTACAAGGTTTCCTTTCACATCCATCATAGGCTGATGAGGACATCATGGCCGAGAGGGTTTTGTCTTATGCTTGGAGTCTATTTATGCTTTAGTCTAGTTCTTTTTATTTTTTTGTCTCTTGTAAGGGGGGGCTACAAATTTTTTAGGGTACTTTAGTCTTTATTTTCTTTTAGGGAGTTTTATGTATTTTATTTTAGGGTAAAGGTATTTTTGTCATATGAGCATGGGGCTTGAGGGTATTTTTGAACACATACATGTTTTTTTGTAATAACCCAAGTGTGGGGGAGTTCTATATAACCCCACGACTACATCTTCTATAGCTATGCGATTTTAAATTTGAAACTGTAACGTGTGTTTCTTCTTCCTTCTTCTTGCTTGTAAGTTGGAGACCCCCAAAACCCTGGAATGGGATTAGGCCCTCGCCTATTTTAACACTGGTGGTAGAGGCCACTCACTCCCCTTGGGTTAAAGGTCTTTTTTGTGCTTCTGAAACCCATCCCTCTATGAATAATTCATCATTATTCATTCTCCACTTTTATAAACAAAACCACACATCCAGGAGGCTCTATAGGACCAGGCGACACACATTGTAGCAAAACATCACGATAGTTTTCAGTTTTGACCAGATTCTGTAGAGATTTATCATCACCAGGCGTGATTGGGACTGAAAAACCCACCTGGAGAAGATCATCCACCAACTCCACACCATTAAAGCTTTTGTTGTTTCGACTTTTCCAGGGTGTACTAAACCCTTAGGTGACCCAATAGCACCCAGCCAAATGCTATAAAGTGCCTTCAAATTTTAAACCCAAGCTTGGGTTTGAGGCTGGCGGCACACTCTAATTTGGGCATAAAATTTTTAACTTCTCTCACTACTTGTTCTGGCTTCTCAAGTTGGTCATTCACATTGGTAGCATATAGAGGGAATCTTTGGGAGTTGTTGTCACATAAATCAGTTGCTACTTAACTCTAATGAATCCTCTTTGAATCCTTAAAGTAGTAACATTGATGGACTATTATTGTGTGTGCTTGGGGGCTAGTAGGCTAATTTTCTAAGTGTATTTCTTATACTTTCAGCCCTATCTCCTAACCCTAATCATATTTATAACCTCCCTTTTCATTCACCATATAAGACACATAATGTTTTTGTTGATTTTCTTTATTATCACACTGTTTTGATAATTTTTCACACTTTATCACCATCAGATTTTTGGACAACAACTTTACCATTATTATTTCTTTAAATTAGTTGGATCTTTTTAATACATTAATTAGGTTCCATTACTGTTTTAGTACTTTGTTACCCTAATTATTTTCATACATGATGAATATAACTTAAGGAACTATATAAATTTGTGTTTGAATGGTGTAAATAAGAATCTAGTTTCTATCACTTTATTCCTTTAGTGATTTGTGTCTATCTCCTGTACACACACTTCACTATCCTATATGCATGTTGCATCAAATTTGGCATCAGAGCCAGGTTTAAGGTATTAGTCACCTTTAGATTGCACTTTAAGTATAGTTTTGCATAGTAGGTTAGTTATTTTGCATCTCGCATACATAGCTTTGCATACTTTTATTTTCTTTAGCATGCTTAGTCATATTTTAGCACCCAAACTTAGATTTTCTCTTAGGGAGTCTTCGAGTGACCTATCCTATGTCCTTTGGTGTATGTCCACTAGTTCTGGACTTGACTATCACCGCAAGATGTCCCTAGTAGGAGAGTCCAGTTCCCAGCTCACTCAGGATCCTGCCTTTAAGGACTTATCAGACAAGGTGGATAGAATAGTTCTAACTCTAAAAGCTAGCAACAAGATCCACAAGCAAATTCAAGAAGTCTGTAGAGAGTTATTTCCCTGTACCATGAGTGATTCTCAGGAGGGGAGAGGAGTTCACACAAACCATGTTCAGGACCACCATTCGGACCATAGGTCCATGAGAGGTCATAGTAGAAGAACTCCAAGTCATAAGGTGTTTACCTTTGATGGGCGTTTCGATCCCCATTATTTCTTAATGAACTGATGAAAAGCACCGTGGTGCCTATTTATTTGAATAAGAGAAATATTCAAAGTTGCATAATTATCATGGGATCAAGCTTATTAGCCAAAACATGAAACTTCGGGATAGAGCAATTCAACACAAACAAAGATATGATACATTGATACTAGTGTACCAAAAAATTTGTTTGTATTTATACCAGAAAAACTGAAGGCTTAAGCTATTTTCTAATTTAAGCAATTGATGGAAAAGTTGAGAAAAAGAAAGATCTTCACATGGTCATCATTGACTTATAGAAAGCATATAGGGTCCCTCGTGAGATCATCTAGTGAGCTTTGTGAGAAAAAAATTGGTCAAGTAGATATACTGACATAGCTAATGCCCCAGTGCTCTAGCGGCTGAGGCATATGTCTTCCATAGGGAATACCTAGGGTCGATTCCCTAGAATGAAGGGGGGGGGGGTAGGGTGAGCAGTGCATGCCTGCTTAGGTTGGGTTGGGTGAGATGAGCATATACTAATGTAGACCCTACAAGTCAGTACCCAAAAAAAATAAAAAGATATAATGACATAGTAAAATATATGTATGATGGTGTGGTTATTACTGTTAAAACTAGGGAAGAGATAAATGAGTTTGTAGTCATAATAGGCTTACACAAAGAGAAGCATCAAGCCAATATCTTCTTACATGGGTAATAAATACATTGACAAGGCATATACAGAAGGAGGTCCCATGGTGTATGTTGTTTATCGATGACATAGTTTTGATTGATGAGACATGAGGGTGTAAATGGCAAGTTAAAACTATAGAAAGATGTTTTATATTCAAGCGGTTTAAAGATAAGCCACACTAAAGCAAAATATACAGGGTGACTTTAATTAAAATAGGGGTAGAATTGAGAAAGTAGTTAAGATTGGTTAACAAGAGATACCCTGAAGTACCCATTTTCGTTATCTTGGATCAATCATCCATAAGGAGGAAAAAACCGAAGATCTTACCCATTGATATAGGACGGGGTGAATGATTTCAATAGGTATCCAAAAGGAGATAAAAAATTGAAGATTTTACCCATTGAATTAGGATGGGGTGGATGATTTCAACAGGTGCTTCTAGTGTGCTATGTGATTTGACACATGAAAGAGAGATTTTTATAAGACAGTTGTGAGACCACCATACTTTATGAAACAAAATGGCAGGCAATCAAGAAGCATCACACATAGAATGAGTAGCTGAGATGAGGGTCTTGAGAAGGATGAGTAGCAAGATTAAAAAAAAAAAAAAAAAGAAGATAAAATCGGAAATGAGTGCATTCGTGGGAACTTAGGGGTATAGATGACAAGATGAAGCAAAGTCAACTGAGATGGTTCAGTCATTTGCAACAAGGACCAATGACTGCACTAATGAGAGAGTAACACGGTGCAAAGCACTAAAAGGACAAGGTAAAGGCCAAAAAGGACTTGGATCAAAAAAGTAAGAAAAGACATGATGGCTTATAATCTAATAGATGATATGGCCCTAGATAGAGTGGAATGGCAGAACAAGATTTATGGAGCCAGCTCCAAGTGGTTAGGATAAGGCTTTGTTGAGTTCAATTGAGTCGAGATATAAAAAACAAACAAACAATGTAATAACTAACAATGTAGGTGTGTATGAACAGAAGCGGAGAACAAAATTGGTATGTTAAGGTAATTGAAAGAACCAGGCAGTTGATAAGTTTTATTATATACCCACAAAACAAATTAAACAGCCAGCAATACAAAATTCATGTTTAAATTGTTATAATTATCTCTATCAATATATATATATATATATATATATATATATATATATATGAACGAAACAGCATCCTAAACTTATCCACCATCTTTATTAATAGTAACAAACAGAGTTAAAAAGGTCATTACCCAGCGCTGGTCCTATGGAGACAGACCTAACCTTTGGCTTTTTTGCACAAAGTGGCTGCTCACAAAACTCGAACCCGCGTTTTCACGCTGACAGCCCAAGCCACTACCATTGTCTCAGCCAAATAAAAATTGAATATCTGAAGAATTATAAATTGTCTAGGGCAAGTCCAAGCAATAGAAAAAAATCATGGTTCTGATTCTTCTGAAAGCCTACATGAATATAGAAAACTAACTGATTTAATCAATAAGCATACCTTGTTTCCCATTAGAACTCCAACAGCGTAGCCAGTCGTGGGAGGTGGCTTCCACTTAGAACATAAAGTCTAGATAAACACAAAGAACAAAGACGTTATATCGTATAATGTTACTTTATTGATCCAACACAAGTTAAAGTTAAGGAGCAACAACTAGACCAATAAAAACATCCAATTCCAAAAGAAAGCTAGCAATAAACAACGAAGTACGTCAAAATAACAAAGTTGCAGGACTGTTGCACAATCCCAGAAACAGGCTGAAATCAACTAGTTCATCTCTCTCTGAACTAAATCATTTGGAAAAATTCACCACAGTCAAAACTTCAAGAAAGAGGTTAGGTCATAACTCATTAGTTGTTTTTCAGAACTGTTAAGTCATATACTGGTCGACAGGCCAAAAGCCAACATTTTGACCTTAGGTCTACGAAGGGAGTAGAATCTAATGTCAGAGTTTCTTCAAGTTTGGATAATCTAAGAGGGTTCTTAGTTGGTCTATTATTTGAAGTCTCAGCTATAGCCAAGCTTATTGTAGACTTGAAGTAGACAAATTGATGAGTCGAAGTTTCAGAATTAAGAAGTGTTGAGATCCAATATATGGCCAACATGTGTACTTTATTCATTAAGAAGAGTCAATGCTGATAACATAACTACTTGCACCATCATCAGTCAGTTATTATATTCTCTCACATCTCCACATTCTCCACGTCTCTCACATATTGTAAATCAGTAGATAACTGTATTTTTTATTATAAATAAAGGTACAGAAGCTCAAGTGTCAATGGATTGAGCTTTCATAATATTTTAACATGGTATTATAGAGCCAGAGACCCACATCTCTATTATTTGATCTCTCATTTTTATATTATTTTTTTGATTGGTAAGGCAAAATATCATTAAAAACAGAAAAGAGGACAGCACAAGAAGTACAAGCCCAACAAAAAACTAAAAAACAAGGGACTCCCACTCGAACATCCAATCCAAAAAGTTCAGGTTTGAGAATAAGGGAAGGTGGGATGTCCATCGGAAAAGAAGACCAAGGATCCTCTCTTTAAGCTTGGGCAGGGACATCACTTTACCATCAAACACTCGAGCATTACGCTCCGTCCAAAGGCACTAACACAACACATGAGGCGTACTCATCCAAAGCAACTTCCCCCTTGGCGAGAGGGGCCCTTTCAGACCATTAAACCAAGCTGAAAAAGTCATGGGCATGGATTATTTTATTGCTCTCATGGCGACTGATGTTCCGTCGTTTTCATCTTCTTCTTCCCCCCCGACCCCACCCTCTGCTCCTTCCACTTTAACAACTGCATCTTCATCAACCAACTCTCTTACTGCCTTCATCTCTAACCTATCTTCGTTGATCACCATTAAACTTAACCATACTAACTACCTCCTCTGGCGTTCACAGTTCTGCGTGCTTTTTCTCTCCTCCCACTTATCAATGGTTCACTCCCTATTCCGGCAGCCATCATGCTCAATTCTGCTGACACACCACAACCTAATCCTCGTTACCATGATTGGTTTCTATCTGACCAAAAGTTTCTTAGCTGTTTAATTGCAACCGTGTCATCTTCTGTTCTACCTCTTGTTCTACACCTCGAGCATGAACGGGACGTTTGGCTGGCTCTTGAACGTCATTACACATCTCTGTCCTGCTCCAATGTCCTCCAACTCAAGAACCGGATTCAAAATTTTAAGAAACAAACGTTGTCCGCAACTGACTATCTTCAGCAGATCAAAGTGCTCTCCGACACTCTTGCAGCTGTTAGCTCTCCCCTTGAAGAAGAAGATCTAGTTCTCCACACACTATTGACCTCCCCTCAGATTATAACTCGTTCAATACTGCTATCAAGACACACTCTCATTCCATATCAATGGATGAACTTCAGGATCTTCTTCTCATTGAAGATCAGCAAATCTATCTTTCCGAGGCTGAATCCTCTGCTGGTGTTTTCTCCTCTGCTCTCACTGTGCAATATCGTTCAAGCATTGCTTCTTCTTCTCGCGGTGGTCGCACCTTCAACTCCTTTTGCAGCCGTGGTCATGGTCGGTCTTGGAACTTCTCATATCGTTCAAGACTTTTGCCAGATTTGCGGCAAACCAAATCATTCTGCAGCTAATTGCTATCATCACCTCAACCCGCAATTTCAACATAGCCCTTCTGTCTCTGCACCTCAGGCTGCTCTTCTTGCTACACCTCCTTCACAACCTCCAGCTCCCTGGTACCTTGACTCTGGTGCCTCATTGCATATCATGTCTCGTCTGTCATGACTTTCTCTTAACCATCCGTCTACTGAATCAGATTCCGTACTTGTGGGTAATGGTCAGCATCTCCCTGTACAAAACACAGGGACTGGTATTTTACCTCTTCCCTCTCATTCTTTTCAACTTCATAATGTTTTACATGTTCCTTCAGTCTCTCATAATCTTCTTTCGGTTCATCAACTTACTACAGATAACAATTGCACTGTTTCCTTCAATTTTCATGGGTTTGTGATACAGGACAATATCACGAAGAAACTCTTCTTCTGTGGTCGCAGTAAAGCCAGCCTCTACCCCATCCCTACTGTTTCTCCTTCTGTGGCGTCTTCCACGTCTGCCTTCACCGCTCATTGTTCATCTCCAGCACTATGGCATCTTCGTTTGGGTCATCCCTCTCGGGATATTTTTTCTGCTTTGTCCAAGTTGTTACCACTACAGTGTCCAGTTACGGCTACTTTTCATTGTAATTCTTGCTCTGTAGCAAAATCACATCGTGTTCCACTTACTACATTTAATACAATGTCTTCTTTTCCTTTTCAACATGTTCACTCAAATGTTTGGGTACCCTCTCCAGCTCCTTCTCACTGCAGGTTTCGTTAGTATGTTTTGTTTATTAATGATTTCAGTCACTTCCTGTGGCTATATCCTCTTAAACACAAATCTGATGTTTACACGGCTTTTGAGCATTTCAAATCGCATGTTGAAAACCTATTATCCTCCTACATCAAAATATTATGTATTCATGGTGGAGGTGAATTCACCAGCCCTTGTTTCAAGCATCTTTTACGTTCCAATGGCATTACTCACCAAGTTACATGCCCCTACATCCCGTCTCAAAACGGCATCGCTGAGCGTAAGCATCGGCATATCATTGAGACCACCATTGCTCTTTTACAAACAGCCCACATGCCCGTTTTGTTTTGGCTAGATGCCACGTGCACTGCTGTTTTCTTAATCAACCATATGCCTTCTTTCATCCTATCTCACAAGTCCCCTTATGAATCCTTCTTTCACTACACCCCAGACTACACCTTTTTAAAGGCATTTGGCTACCTTTATTATCCCTCTCTCTGCACATATCAACCTGGCAAACTCTCCCCTCGCTCTACTCCCTATGTCTTCCTGGGTTATTGGTGTTTGGCACTTGATTCTGGTTGCGTCTACTCCAGTTTCCTTGAATCCTCCTTTCCCTTTGCTTCTTGTTTCCCACCAATTCCAAACCCCAGATCTCCTTCCTCAGTCACACCATTTTCCTCTCTAGTTTTTCCTACGTCTCCTAGGCCCCACCAACCCAATTATTCTACTCCTCAACCGGTTCTGTCACCTTCCCGTTCTCCCTCTATATCCGATTCATTGCTGCCTCCTTCTTCCTTGGCTGAATATCTCTCTTCCACTTCTTCTCCCAGTCTCTCTCAGCCCACACCTACCTCCACTCTTCCACCTCCAACTTCTCCTCTGCCCTGTCATCACATGCGCACTCATCTTCAAGATGGTATTCGTAAACCTGTTCAAAAGCTTTGTCTCCACTCTTTCCTTTCTTCGTCCCTTGACACTATTGAGCCCACCTGCTTCTCTAATGGGGATCGGTTTATGAGTGCTTCCCTTAACAAACGCTCATCACTGCTCTTTGTCAGGGTCAAACACATCAGCGTTGAAAAGTGATTTTCACTTTTTTGGGGAGCATATATTCACTTTTCAGAGTTGATGTGCCCACTGCCTAACAAAAAGCAGTGGTTAGCATTCGTTAAGGTGAGCATTTTTTATCCATTCACTGTCCCCTCATGTCCCTGGATGCACCAATGCAATGGTATCTCCTCGTGTCCCCGGGTACACCAAGCACCCTATATCCCCGACACGTATCCCCTTGTGTCCCCAAGTACACCAACATCCCATGTCCCCGGAATGGTGTCCCTTTGTATACTAACCCTAAAAAAATTCTTTAAAAATTATAAATGACTTGGAATAATGAGTAAGACCTAGTTTAACTAGATTTAACCCAGGTTGACTAGGTTCGACCCAGTTTGACTAGGGTTAACCAAAAATAACCCAATGGACTAGTTTAATAAGATTTGACTTGGTTTGACCAATTTTGACTAGTTTGACTAGAGTTGACCAAAGTAACCAGATTTGTTAACCAGAAATAACCCAATGGACTAGTTTAATAAGATTTGACTAGGGTTGACTAGTTTAACCAGAGTTGACTAGAGTTAACTAGAGTAACTAAAGTTTATGGGTTTGACCCGGTTTAACTAGAGTTGACTAGGTTGAGTAGATTTGACTAGGTTAACTAGAGTTACCGAAGTGGACCAAGGTTGACCGGAATGTTTTCAAGTCGACTAGCTTTGACTTGAATTAACTAAAGTTAACCGAAATAGTTCCAAATTGACCAGTTTGACTAAGTATCACTAAACTTGATCATAGTTAACCAGTATGACTAGGTTTGACCAAAATAGATTAGTGTTGACTTACTTTGACCAAGAGTTTATCAAAATTGATTAGTTTAACTAAACTTAATAAGAGTTGATCAGTTTGACCATAATGGACAAGACTAGATTAGATTTGATTGAGGTTGACTCAAATGGATAAGAGTTGACTAGTTTGACTGGAATAGACTAAGGTTGACTAGATCAGATAAGAATTTACTAAAGTTAACTAGTAACACTAGATATGATCTACTTTAACTCAAATGAACTATGGTTGACCAAATTATATTAAGGTTGACCTAAAGAACTAATAATTGACTAAATAAGATCTAGATTGACTTAAATGACCTAGGGTTCACTAGATATGATCTAGATTAACCCAAATAATCTATAGTTGACCAAATAAAATTAAGGTTGACTTAAAGAATCAAGAGTTGATTAGATCATTTATAATTCAATATAATTGAATGGAATATATCAAATAAATCTAGTTTAACTAAAATTGATTTAGCAGTTTGACTAAGATTGAGTATAAAACACTTAGTTTGAATAAACTGTATTCGATTTGACAAAATAATGAAAACTACTTCAATAAAACCCTAATTAGGATATGATTGATATCCTAAACCACTTATGGACCCAGTTGCATAATAAAATAAAATAAATAATATATACAATACAGGATCCACAATCAAGCTTAAATAATTTATTTGGTATTTTGGAGTTGCCTGGATGTATGTGATACATGAAGTAATATCAATGTGATTGGAGACCTTAATGGCAACGGGAGCTAAAGTTTGATATCCTATGTAGCTACAAGATTAACATGATCATATAATGATCAACATGTGCAAATATAATCATGTGATGATTCATATGTGCCAATGTGATTATGAGATAGTTTATGCATGAAATGAAATAGTATTTTAATTTATAAGATGTATGGTTGATATGTTTATGGAATGTTTATGGCATGTGATATTAGAAATATAGAAATGTTCTAATTTTACATAAGATGTTAATGAAAATGATGATATGTTATGGTATGAGATGTTAAATGTGTATCAACTTAATAATATCATAGTATGTTAGATTTACCAAATTATTATGCAAGATGTTAGATTTACCAAAATTCTAACATAAGATGTTAAATGTACTAAATAATTGCATTAGATGTTAGACGTGTATAATCAATGTAGTAATCACATGAGATGTTGAAATACTATGACAAGAGATGTCATTAATGTATAAATAATATGGATTAATAATGTCATAAGATGCTTGACCTAAAATTCATTATTTTAAATATTAAGTATATAAGCAGGAATTGTTTACGAAATAATTTATGTGATCTTCCACTATCAGTGGATGAAGATTTCATCTATAATAGGTTAGTTGATGCCCATAGGATAAAATCGTATCTGTTTTAATTGATTTTCTCTTATTCACTTCTTTGGATAGGTCTGGGTATAACTAGTGGGAGTGTAAGCCCACAGGATACATCATCCCATAGT
>JAOXJP010201290.1:0-12062 GCA_025762735.1 Platanus orientalis
CTCTCTCTCTCTTTCTCTCTCTCTTTCACACACACACACACAAACAATCAAAGAGCTATGTCTGTTATTTCGTCTAATTTCGTATCCCCTTGAGAAAGATAAGATTGTCTAATCTCTTGTCACTTTGAGAAAGGTATTATTGGATCATCTGGAACCCCTTAATACCCACATGGGTTTGCTTTTTCTGTCGTAGAAGTAATTTTATTAGCTTTAACTCACCATGAAGAATATTTGATGTGCCATTTTTCTGCTTTCGTTAAATCGAAACGGTTCACAAGCTAGATTAGTACTTGAATGCAACAATCATGTATGTTTAACGTATGGACTTTTTTCTTGACTCTTCACCTTAGTCATACCTACTTTTCTTGTAAGCATCAATGACAGCCGACGAGCCAAGAGTTAGACTTGTTTGATTGGTGCAATATTCGGGCTGTGGCCCATTAATGGTGTGGCTAAGCAATCTCATTCACTAACCTTCTTCCAAGGGATTAACTTCAGTGTAGGTATAAACAAAAGCAAGACATTTTGCCTCAGAGGCTACCATTTCTGCCTCATTGGCCCTAACAATCTAATAAATGGATGGTTGCCCATCGTTTTGTTGACTACTCCAAATAGGGTATTTTTTTGGTTAGTTAGGATCATACTATCTGTATGATTTTGTTGAATACGGCCACTTCAAAGATGGCCGATCAGGTGGATAGTTAGGATAGATGGTTGTGCCTGCTGATTTGGAGTAGGGATGATCCATACGAACATCCAAATTTGTGTAAAAAGAAACTTGGGTTTGAGTAATTCACCTCTCTCATAAAACGAGAGAGAGAGAGAGAGAGAGAGAATCTTCCTCATAAAACTTGTTAGTTCGGGCCATGGGCACTCTATGAGCGCTCTGCCATCAAAGTCCATAATATTCTTTTTTATAATTTTTTAGATTTTCTTCTAAGAAAGATTAATGGTCCGGAAAATCATGGTTGGTGTACTTTAGAAATGGTTTTCTTTCATTTAATTGTTATCGTTAGTTGCTTATATCTAATCTCGAAGGTTAAGACAATGGGTTTCTGGTTCCGGAAGTTAACTAAACTTCCCAACTGAAAAACGGTCGAAAGCCAACTTTTGAACCGTTGAAAGCGAATAGCTCTGTTTCTTAAGCTCATTCCAACGGTATACCTACCTTACCTAACTATGTACTACTAAAATAGGACAATCCCATCCTTGTCCTTTCTCCTTTTTTTTTGTTTAATTTTAATCTTCATTATTTTTTCTTTTCTTATATCCCAATTGTGAAAGCCCATGTTTCTCCTACTTTATTACCAGATACAATGTAATTAAGTTCATGGTAGAGCTTATGAAGCCCATGAAACTATAAAAAAAATAAGGAAATGCTCTTTTGAGTGTAACTCACTTTAGAGTGTTGGTATTAGGTATACGACAGGGAAATTGATATCCAAGTTGACAAGGATACATGCTTGGAATGGATTTGTATACTAACCTTTGATGGAATTGAACACCTTTATATGGTGTCTACAAATTTTAAAGGATATCTTACTATCTTTCCCTCCCATTAATCAATCCTATGAAGATAACGTTTAAGGAATATGATTTACTATAGATAGAGATGTGGCTTTAAATTTATGTGTGCTGATGTTTAGTATCTAAGAGTAATTACAAAATTAACTACCAGATGAATATCAAGATTTCAAGGGGATATCAGTGGTTGGACCCGGTTCAACCACCTTCTTACAAAAGGAAAAACTATTAAAATATTTGCAATTCAACTGGTAGGTTGTTGATTTTGACAAAAAAAATTGGCTGGTGTTGGTCGATCTTTACCGCTCTACATACATATCTGGTTTTTCAATTGAACCAAATCAAGGAGGGGCTGTTTGGTCTGGTTTTCGATACTATGGAATTTACATCATATAACATCCAATTCCTAAAGTTTCCACATCGTAGATTTGTAGTGGTACAAATTCTATGCATGCTAATATAAGTAGAAAAGTTTATAACTAGTGTCTAAATCAGATGCAAAGACCTTTTCTTTCGGTAGAAGTGTCGACTAACAATAAAGAAGTCGCAAGACCACGATGATTGAAATGATTCACCGCAATCAGATTTGACCGAATGAAGCCCATATATCCTCGACAATTCAAAATGCTTCCTGAAAGAAACATTTGGGGAGAAAATATGGAATTCTTAAACATTACTCAAGAGGATAACATGATTAGTAGGCAAAAGCTAGTGACTGCTGACTCTTTCCTAACCAATAGCAATTTTCTGTGTTGGAATTCAAATTATGAGCATCTACGGCATAAAATCCAGAATTATATATAGCAAATGCGTGTATCCGAAGTAATATATATATATTTCAAGGAGCTTATAATAACCACTTCAAAAAGCTTGCTTTCCCTAGATACTATCCCTAATATAGTCCTCATACTACCAACATTGCTCATCAACTAACAATGCTGCTAAACTTATTTGGATTATATTCTCTATATTAATGCAAATGGAAGAACATTATCTCATTATATAAATCATTTATTTTGATCTAGGGCTTCAAAGTAATTACACCATTTTCATCTTCAACTGGCTATGATTCTATGAATTTTCTCTTTAATATCTTCTAAGACAAATTCATCTGCACTTTTCATTTTATTATAATCTTGTTCAGTATAATAACATTACAAAGAAATAATGAATACAAGAATAGTAAATATGCAGACTTCCTAATATACAAGAGAAGGAATAAAATTGAATCTTATTTCTATGTTCACTATCACCCCTTGCAAACTGATTGGGACCAGGAACAATGAAAGTGATTAGATTGGACCATAATAGAACAAAGCTATTGGTAGTAAGGCTCTGAGTAAAAAGATCTGCAATCTGATCCGAGCTACAAAGAGAATGCACCAATAAGAGCCACTGGTGACAATCATGCAAAAAATCATAATCAATCTCTATTGCTTTGTGTAGGCATAGGATTAACTATGAAATGAGTGGCACTAACATTGTTACAAAAGAGCACCAGAGGAAAACAAAGAGAAATATGCAGATTTGAAATAATAAACTAACTCCAAATGAGATCAATTGTGCAGAGAACCATTAATATTCAGCTTCAAGACTTAAGTGCGATATAGTGGACTTTTTCTTGGACTACCAAGAAATCTAATGAAAGCTAAGAAATACATAGCTGCCTATGGTCGAGTGTCAACAAGGCAGATTGGTCCAATCAGCATTAGAGAGGCTTGCAAACAAAAATCATAGGACTGCTATATATGCATACCCCATGACCAAGTGTATCTCTATGATCTCTAAGATAACAGTTTTCTTTTTTCTTTTTTTCTTTTTATTGCAATTAGATAGTAGTTGACATAACATGCATAAATTAATAGGTTTGACTTACTGCATACACAATATGGAGTAATTAGATGGTAAATCTGTTGAATTAGTGCACATTACTTTATGGGTTTCTTTCAATATGGTTCATATACATGTTTTGTGTTTCCAATGTGTCTCTTTTATTATCTCAGAATAAGGGAAAAAACATCATTGGGTTGAGAAATATATATATATATATATATATATTTTATGTTTATATATTTGCTCTTATTGCTTGTCCTTTGCAATCTCTATATAAAGGAGAAGAAGCCAAACCCAAATGTATGGTAAAGCAGTTCAATAAAAAAAATTTTTTTTTTTTGACCATCGGAGCATCAAGATGAAAACGTAACTTCAATCTCAAGGTTTTTGGGAGATGATAAAAAATATGGCTACCAAATGTCCATTGATCTCATGTCTCTCACGGATTTACAACAAAAAAAAAAAATGAATGACAACAAAAAGATGCAAAGGCTCTCTTTTTCATACATTAAGGTATAGGAAAAATTATAAATCATTGGAAAGATCTTTCTCTATATTTTCCAATGCAACAAAAGGAATGCGATTCAAACCTCTCTAGAGAGAGTTATTGTTATTCTCCTACATGTCAAGTTAGCTGTGAGCAGCTCAAAATAACATGTTTAATGTCTTTCCAACTTTTGAATTTGTTTTCATAGGTCTAATTGCAACTCAATTTTTGGTTATGACTATTTTTCATAATTGTTTGACATAATCCATGCAAATGATTAAATCAATGAGTTTAATGCCTTGAGTTTCCTTGCACTCCCGACATAACCATGTCTATTTTCGACACGAATATTTGCCTACTTGCTTTGCATGTCTCCATATCATTTTATGTGCTATGCCATGAATATGTTCTTAATCAAGTTGTTTCCTACTGATGTAGGTACTTCTCCCCTCTCACGTATTTTTGCATGCTTGATTTGTTCTCTTATAATCTATCCATCGTAAAACTTAACCCACACTAGTCAGGACAAATGGACATTGGAAGCTTAGATGGAAAATGAGCATCTAACCTTCTTCACTCTCCATTCTTATCTTTCAAGAGACCTTTTCCCATATGACAATGATGATGCCGCAACCTCTATGTCGGTGCGGATAAGCTATGTAACCAAAACATACACAGAGTGTGGATATGTCGGGGGTCTGAACTTGACCCATTATCACTAAATCATACCGGCTTGACTCATTCTTAATAACAGAGTCTGATCATACCTAAATCACAAGCACATCATAGCAGGTTATTAGGAATCCAAGTTACCTATTTAGGTGTTGAATTGACCTTGACTACAACCTTGGAACCCATGACCCAACCAGCCTTAGGCATGTCCTGTTTAAAGACCATTTTTGTATACCTTAATATGGCCCATCTTTGGTAATTTGTTTACATGCTCATGCAGCACGAAATACTATATGAGAATATTAATGGACTAAAATGAACTCAACTCATTCCACTCTTGTAATCAATCATAATTGGCAAAAAAGACTTGCACACACACACAACCCCTAAGAACTATATGCAGCTTGATCCTAACAAAACCATAGGTACTCAAACTATATGAGATCAAGTATATAGTGAGCTTGAGACTATGTCTTGAGTGTAGTTGTAATAATCACACAACACCGGGGGTCCTAAACAAGAAAGGGAAAATGTAAAGCCACACACCATAAGAAATGGTATTAGCGTATATGTATAAGAGATGTCACCCTAAAATATGAGTGTGTTGGTGTGTCTAACACCTCACTAACCACAACAAAATAGCTTACCATAGTCTCCAGTGAACCAGATTAGTATAAGAGTCTAACAAACAAGACCTGTGGGGTCTAAAGTTCCTTTCCACAAGAAAGAAGATTGATGTCCAACTCTATTAGTAAAACTTGAGTTGGTGGTGACCCCCAAGAACCTTAGGAATGTGTCACTCTGAAGACCATCAGAGGCCCAAGTGGGATGCAAATTTCAGTGCCAATCCTGATGCCCACATAATGTCATGCCCATCTAATGTAAGACCAATTATATATGCATCTAAGCCCTAGACATGCATCAGATGTGAAGTGGAGAGTAGGGGTGTGAAATTTCTAATTTCCACTATACCTTAATTGAAACGGTTAAAACTAAATTTGGGTTACTTCAAGGTTCGAGGTTGTTTTGCTCAGGTTAAATTCCTAAATGAGAATACCTTAAAGGTTAGACTAGTATAAACATATTATGCATTTATTGGATATTCTATGACGAGTAAGGCTTATAGGATTAATAAATTTGGAAACACCTGTCCTTATACTGTGGTTGACTCCATAAATGTAGAGTTCTTTGAGAACAAATTTCCATTACAAAAAAGTCAAGAAATAGTGGGGGTCAAAGAGCCTAAGTTTAGTAATAAGAAGAACTTGAGAAAGAAAGCTGAAGGACTTTAATCCTAACTGTGTAGTTTGTTTAATAGAGGAAGATATATTGTCTTACAGAAGTAATATCATCCCATAAAGTTGTCTTTTGGAAAGAAGTAATAAATGATGAAGTGCACTTAATTATTTTCAACCAAACATGAGTGCTAGTGGATCTACTTCAAGGTTGTAAACCCATCATCTATAAGAGGAATTTCAAGAGAAAAATTAGACTAGACAACACATCTGTATAGTTCAAGGTCAGACTGGTTGCTAAAGTTATAAAGGAAAGGACTTTGACTATTTTGATACTTATGCCCCTTAGCAAGGATATCGACTATTAGTTACTGATAGCAATGGTTATAAAAAAAATCTAATTATTCATCAAATGGATGTAAAGACCACCTTCTTGAAGCGGCTAGAAGGTTTTATCATACTAGGTCAAGAAAATAAAGTGTGTAAGTTGATAATATTCCAGTACAAATTGAAACAAGCACCTAAGCAATGGTATGATAAGTTTCGATCTACTCTCATCATGAATGGAATTAAATCCAAAGATGGCGATGTGTGCATATATAGCAAGACCATCGGAGAGTTATGTGTAATTATCAGTAAATATGTTGATGATATGCTCATTTTTGGGATTGATATTGACTATATCAATGACACTAAGAAGTTTTTATCTTCGGTGTTTGATATGAAGGACTTAGGAGTTGCCAAAGTGATTCTATGAATCAAGATTGTTAGAAATGACAGTGGCATTGTTATAACACAATCCGAATACATTGAGAAAGTTCTCAAAAGGTTCGACATGTATGAATGTACTTCAACATCCATACTTGTTAACTCAAATGTCAAGTTGACAAAGAATACATGTTATCATGTATCTTAGTATAAGTATTCATAGATAGTTGGTTGCTTGATATACGTTATGTATTTCACTAGGCCAGACATTGCCTTTGTAGTTGGAATGTTGAGTAAATACAAAAGTGACCTAAGTAGTTAGCACATGAGTGCTTTATTTATGGTTCTGAGGTATTTAAAGGATATGAAGAACTACGGGATCCATTAGAAAAGGTATCCAGCTATTGTTGAGGGACACAATGATGCTACTTGAAATTCAAATTTGGATGAATCTAAATATGTGATAGGCTGAATATACACATTGGCAAAAGGTGAAATCTCCTGAAAGTCAAAGCAACAAACGTGTTTGACTCATTTAAAAAAGGAATTAGAGTTTGTCACACTCATTAGCCAGAGAAGGAGTAGAGTGGTTAAGGAATATATTAGTAGATGTAACAATTTAAATCAAGTTGGTTCCTTCTATAACCATATGTTGTGATAATCAAGAAACTCTACTAAAAGCATACAGTGATAACTACAATGGAAAGTCCAGGATGATATGGTTGAAGCATAATCACATGAGGGATCTGATAACCAATGGCATAGTAGCCATATAGTATGTGAATTCTCGTAAGAATCTAGTAGATCATTTTTCTAATGGCATTAGAAAGGAGTTAATCTTTGAAATGTCGAAGGGAATAAGACTTTTAAGCCCATAGGTTATACTATTGGACACCCAACCTACTCGTTTAGGTTCAATGGGAAACCAACCTGACTGCCCAAAGGTTCAATGAGAAAACAAGCCATGTATTATTAGAAAAACACAAATGTTTCTTTAGTGAAATAAGTTTATTTCTATGGTGATCCTATAGTTGGTTATCTTGTAGATGAGTAGTGCTTAAGCCTGCAATACTACAGATAAGAGGATGAAAACTGGGTTCTCTTAATGAGTTATGTTAGACTAAAGGTTTGGTTGAAATGATACCCACATTGAGTTAAAACATACTCAGAAAAAGTTAAAACAAACTTTGGTTGTACTAAAACATGCTCTGGTTGGGTTGAAACATACCCTAGTGGAGCTAAAACATACTTTTAATGGCTCTCGAAAGAGTTCCTTACAACCTAAGTCCTTAATGCTAAAGAAGAAACTCACTTATTTGAGTATGGAAGCTGGTCACTTCCTATTAGATTTAGGTTATCTCTAGAGCGCTCAGTAAACACGGGATAGAGCATAGACCCTAGAGGACTGTGCATGTAACAAGCTTAGTTTGTCAAATAAGAGACTAATTTTAGGGTACTCCACTATATTCTCATACAAACAACAACTTATTACACAAGGTTTTGGTTCCAAGGTATCCACAATACACTAATGCACAAGGGGACCATGCTTATTTCCCAATAATACATGTTTTCAAAAATTTTAAAAATAAGTGGGGGATTGTTGAAAACCAATCTTTGTTAAAGCTCCAACAGATTTTTCCCCTGTATTTTTTAATAGTGTTTTCGGTTGAGAACTAAAAAGATTGCAACATATAAGATACTGCCTTCACCCTTCATGTGTAATTTGTGAGAACACTCTCTCTTGTGTTGCATGTAGCCAACTGCAATGCACCTTACACACATGCACATGTGCACGTGCACATGCATGAGCATGGGCTCAGGCTCAGGAACAGGTATAGGTGCAAATGCGGGTAAGGGCTTAGGCATAAGGGCCATTAAGGTGCACTTTTCACTTCACATGTGTACATCATTGAAAAGTCACATTGGGGGTTGCAAGATTCCTTTTTGATAGTCCAGATTGGTTCTCATTGAATCTAGGTTAGCCACAATTAAAGACTCCATTTTGGGACTGACTCATGACTGGACATGAGACTTGTGGTTCACGTTTGAACCAATTCACGTTAAGGGCCATGAATAAGTGACTCTTGGTTGGGTTGCGACTAAACATGGATAACAACTAATGTGTGCCATGACAAAGCATAGCCAAGATGGTTCATGATGGGTTGCGACTAAGGCCCGCTTCACAACTGAGGCCTGTTAAACTCAGTCCATGAGTGAAGTTGGTCCGCTACTTAGCTTAGTCATGGATGGGTTGGGCTTAGTTCCAATTAAACTAAAATATCTAGGTATGATGCTTACGATCCAAGTAAACCCATGTCTCTCCTTGGGAATGTCCTAGTCGGGGTAAGGAGTCCAAATTGATGTCCACAAAGAATTGGATACGTAAGAATGGTAGGTTAAATGGGATTGAAACCAATCATCACTATATATACACAAGAATTAGGCTTGAAACCCACTAGAGACTAAGGCATCCGAATTTAGCTAATAGAGAGCAGAGACTAAGAACAGAGAAGAAGAAAGAGAAAAGCAATGAATAAAGACTTCTTTCTCTCTCTTTTCTTTTCCTTTTTGGGTGTGTGTTGTATGACACAAAGCCCATTTAAACCCTTGGATCTGCAGCTCACTTGGGGAGCTTTCTTTGTCCTTGGGTTCAAGAACCACCTCAATCTAAGTGTGCTCATATTGAGGAGCTGCACTACTTAGTTGATAGTGTTTTCTTGGTCTTCCTGACTCGGTTCTCACATATATTAAACAACTTGATAAGGGGAGACTCTGCCAAAATTTTGAGAAAGTTTGGACAAGTTTTCATGAACATTTTAAACACTTGACTCTGAAAGGAAGTAAGTTATACAAGGAGACATCATACATCTCTATCAGGCAAAGCAAGCCTTTTAAGAGATAGGGAGTTGATTCCAAGCTTAGTTGTATACTAGAGGTTACAATTGGAACATTCCCTTGCATAATCTTCTAGGAGGCCTCGACTATCTTCAAGAAACACAATAACAATACCTCTATGTCTCAGGTCACTCACTTTTAATTTTATTAAATTCAAATTACTTGATTTTTAATATTGTGAATTTAAGGGATTAATTGGAATTATCAGAACCAACACTTTCTTGGTTGCACGGAGAAATGGTGGAGCTTTTTCTTTTAGTATTCTATCACAAGTTGTGTGGAAGAAATAGTTGTCAAATGTTACTCATAAAAAATCCCTCTTAGAAGTAGGTACAGGGAATTTAGTTGGGTGCAAAGGACATTTAAAAGGCAAGTCCTTCAGCAACAATAAGAACTTGGAAACCTTGCTTATAGCAACTTGTTTTATTATGTATGGTGTGAAAGACGCTTAAGAAGCCTTTGGAAAACTGGAAGGACCATTCAGCATGGAGTTGAAAACACTTTGATGTTTATAATAAATGCATTGGGTTTGAAAAATCTTTGTTAAGAAACAACTTTCAACAAACATATATTTATTTCTTGAAATGATAGGATTGCATCTCTAGCGAAGCAATGCAAATGCGAATGCAAATGCGAATGCAAATGCGTGAATGCAAATGCGGGAAAAACAAATTTATATGCAAGTTGAAAGGTACAAGATTAAGAATGAAATCGATTAATGTCACGTGCCAAAATTTGTAACCCTACAGGTATGGGTTTCGGGCGTGACACTAGCCTTCTAGGCCCAAAACATTTCCTCTTTATCAAATAACTTAGATAAAGAGTTATCCTACTCCTTAATGCACCCCAAAATTTGATCATCAGAGATCATGGCATTGAGTAGGCATAACCTAGTCATGCGAAAGAGAATTTGTTATATTAAGTTGTCAAAGTTTTTCTTGTTCCATTTCTTTAAGATAAGGGGAAGGTCATAAATACTTTTCCTAACTTTCTCAATTTTTACATCTCCCAACCCCTTTACACCTTTAGTAATCTAATTAGAATACCCAAAATGGATAATCCACATCCATTCAAATTTAAAGGGATGAGGTCTAAATTTAGTTTTAGGGACCAGAACCAACAATAATAAAGTTATCGAAAACAGCTTCTAGAAATAAGAGGTGCCACTCAGGATTAGCATCCCCTCCATCGAGTCTCTCCTTGATATGACAAAGACCGCCCTATTTATTAATCCAAGTTAATGGGGGGCCCGAGTGACCTAGATTAATCAAATTCCCTTCTTCCAAAATTCTCTTAGCTCTAGCTAAATTCCTCGGAGTAATTCTTAAACCACCCATTTTTTCCTCTCTATACCACAAGAAATTCCAATCCCTAATGAAAATTAGGTGATTAGAAATGCTATTGGTCTTAGATATGACAGAATCATAGAACCCTAATCTCTTGGAGTTGTTCAGTTCTCCATAAATAAGCAAACAATACCACTTTGCATTAATAGACTCCTCATTAATGACAAACTCAATAAATCTAGAACATTGGTCCATAACTTGAATATCCAAATTATTTTTCCAAAACACAATTAAGCCCCCAAAATTCCAATAGCATCGACATAACTCAGCTTTCAATCTTTTTTAAACATACATTTCTTCCAAAAAGATTCACTAGAACATTAAGTTTTTTATAAGACACAACACTTAGGTTTTTATACTTAATAGTATTGAGAGCTCTAGGTAACAAGGATTTCTAGGTTCCTTGAAAATTCAAAGCGGTGAGCATCATTTATAACCGATGTGCTATTCTGGGACAGACACCAAAACCTTCTTAAAAAATGGAATGAGCTAAGGAAATGAATCCTAGCAAGCTTCAAACTTTTTAAACCTCCTAAATTAATGGAAATACATATGAAAGATCCACCACTATCAGCACTAAAAAAGTTATGGGGATTGCTATATTAAGGAGACCACTATCCTCACTTCTAAAGGCACCAACACTAATGATAAACACATGAGAGAATTAAAACACACTACCCAATCATTCAAAGCATATTAAACACTCAAAAGACTTAACTTGGCCAATAAATGAGATAACTTTATAAATAAAATATAATTCGGATGGAAAGCTGTAATACCCCACACCATGACACACATATATTGTACACGTATCACACTTAGAATGTTAACACATATCATATAAGTTCTGTATACACATAAAACTACTTAAATGCACATATGTTAATCTAAACATTGGCACAACTTTAGAAAGACACCAACAAAAATATAGAAATAATTTATGAGTAAAACTTATACCTTTGGATAGGCACAGAAGTCTAGAGTCTTATATAATAAATGGCAAGCGAAATAGACACCAAACAAAAAAGTTAAAGGGAATTTACTAAGCAAAGCAAAAAAAAAAAAAAAAAAAAGGTCAAGGATATGACAGTTTATTAATTTATTCCAGACGGATGACACAAATTCATAAGTTAATATATATCAATCACATAGGAATCACCCTACAAGTAATATATGCTTGTAAAGATCTATGAGTCTACTTTCTAATGCGATAAACAGTGAATGAATTGAAGTTTTCTAGAATAAGTTATAATAATTTTTCCAAAAAGTGTCTATGTCGTCTAGTATGGTATCAATAAGTAGATTTTGGGGTAACTTTAAAAATACATCAATAAAAATCTAGAATGAATTAGAGAGCAAACT